>JAVQJD010025133.1:0-35000 GCA_036023655.1 Nannoperca australis | reverse complement strand
AAAAAACACTATAGACTGAACCAACTGAGTTTAATAATACAGTGACTGCAAATAATTGACCAATTAAAGAAACACATTTAGTGTTGCTGAATGTAGACTTGGTATGCCAACAGCAGCCTTTAGTAACAGGTGCACTCGTGGGGAGAAATCTTGTGTGCGTTCACGTCACCGAACAACACACGGCTGCTGCTGCTCCCAGTCTTGTGACTCACTCATGACTTGAGATTAAGATAAGATAAGATTGCATTGAAGGGAAATTGAAGTGTCACAGCAGCAAAGTGAACTGCATAGATAATTAACCTTAAAAATAAAATGATATAATATATGAGAATCAACAATCTACAGAGTCACGTCACATCCGTTACAAAGTAAGAACAAATTTAAAAGTCCTGATAAATCTACAATGCAATTCAATTAAGGATCACGTCATTATCTTGTAAGGTATGTTGGTGGGTTACATCTACCCAAATAAATCACTGATTTCCTGCACCACCCAGCGAGCACGCTAAGTGTGCCAAATCAAACACACCCACAATGTTGTGTGACCAGCAGGTGCATGCTGGGTCTGGCTACTAACATGCTCACGGTAGATCCTCCAGCGGTGACTACATTTACTTCAAATAAAAAAAGATATCATGCACCTGAGAACGAAGGAGCAGAGAAGTTGAACTGTGTAACAGAATCAGACATGTCAGTACAGTTTACTGACCTACTTTTTTACTTTTACTTGAATAAAACAGTACCAGAACTTTTATTGAGTAGAAAATTCTAGTACTCTTTCCATCCCAGTTGTTACATATCCCCAAGGCACATCTTTCAACCAAGTGTCTTTATAATGGTAATGTACTATGCTTATGTAGGCACTGCACAGCTGAATCAGAGCACCACAGCGGAAAGAGGACCAAGGTTTTCTGAGGTTTTGTGGGTTCATGATTAGCTGTGTATGACTGGTGCATTGAGGAAAAGGGGCAGCGCGTACGATTGGCCAACTTCAACTCAGACGTTTGAAAAGTGGAAAGTCTGATTTTAGTATTTACAATAAGTCCTACATGCCATGACAAACTGAAACAACTCGTCTCTTACTAAAGACCGCTGAGCAGCGCCACTACAGCAGTTGGAGGTGACATGTTTCACTCAAATGCAATTTAGAAAGAGAAGCCAGTGTTCATCCCTCCTGCAGATTGTGCCACTTTGTCTAGTGAACGTAACTGCTGACCTTCACAAGTTCACTGAACCACTTGGCTTTCATCCCCTCATTCCAGTCATCCTCTATCTTGTGATTTGTCAGGAGGTTAGTACCATCTCTTACAACAGCCAGCAAGTGACAGGATGTTCCAATATCTCCCTGGCACAGGCTCTCGGCGGACACAAAACCCTTTTCAGAAAGAAACAACACAACATCCATCTGCTTCACCTGGAAACAGATGGCCAAGCAGCATTCATCTTTCACCGACATCACTGGTTCGATTCAGACCTCGGGAAGCTTTTTCTCCTGGAAATCAAAGGATTCCTGATCCCGGAGAGGAGGACTGACTGTGTTGATCCTCTTATAAAAGAGCACAGTGCCTGCATTCAAAGTCAGGGAAAGACATTATTAAAAGAAGAGCTGTGTATGTCCAACCTCCACACAATGGCATAGTTAGAGCACTAAGCGCACAGCCAGCTTGCAAAAGAAACCCTTTTCTTCCAGGCGAGGTTTGCTGAGCACACATGCACACGTTTAGTGGCGCCCTACTTTGCATTGCCCACATTTATTGAGCAGCTTAAGTCATTCAGTTCCCCTAGCGCAGATCCAGCACAATGTAAGAGGAACCTAACTACAATATATGGAGTAATCACCTGACCAACCTCTACCTCCAAATCAATCTCCTAACAGCTGGGATTGGCCAGTGAAATAAGTCCTGCATTCATTTCCTAACCTGTGTCATGATGTGCAGGTCGAACAGGGGAAAACATTTAATCAGCCCTTTACAGTACTCAGATTTGTGTTTGCTTCAGCTGAGTTCAGTCTGCTTTAATAGTGAATAGCTGAAAAATGACATCAGTAAGCTGTACTGTTGTGCCTAAAGCTTAATCCAACTTGTCCAATTACACTCACCGTGACTTCAGTTTACTCACTCCCCTTCTCTGCACATTTTCAGGCAGATTCTAGCAGGATTACAGACTACTGACTATTCTCTATTCTCTTTCACTTTCTTGTTTCGTCCTCCCTTGAATGTCTTTCATTCCTGCCAGCCCACCAAATTCCTCCACACTCAGCCAGCCCCCGACTCTGCTTAACACATCTGTGTCACAAGTATAAATCATCATTTTCCTTTACCGTAAGCATCTCTCTCTCTCTCTCTCTCTCTGAGTCTTCTCTTTTTTTTCTGTCTCTCTCAGAGCTCGAGCTTATTTTCCCCCGAGCTCCGTCGGCTTGCAAAAGTCGTCGACGCGCCCTCAGACACGAGGGATTTCACTAGTTTCTCACTCTATTTTCACTACCATGTGAAAATAAAACCTAATATCCAAGTGCTGCGGAGGGTGAATCCCTCACCTGGGCGTCAGGCCAGATAACAGGAGATCAAATCTCAGGGGCACACTGAGGACGCCAGACATTTGCTCTGTTAAAAAATGATCAATTATTAGCAATTATTTTCAAATTTTCTGAATTTTTAAAGAATAAACTTAATGAGCTTATAAGGGCTTATAAGGAATAGCATAATCAAAAAGGTGATCAACAAATCTGAAAATGTTCCTTATGAAAGCGTCAATGAAGACCTTCTGTCGACACATGACAATAAGTAATAATAAAGTCTACTCCCCAGCTGGATGAGCACGCTCGCTCCCTCAAGCTTTCAGAGGAATTGTTTGATCTATTACAACTGGCTTTTTCAACGAGGTTCGTGGGAAATTACTGGAGCTCTCCTGGAGAGACGCCGACACGCGAACGAAACCTGAAAGCCTGGATAAAAGCAGGAGAATTGAAAAACGTCCTTTATGCCTTTACCTGGCACACATATTAAGTGTCTTTTCACATGTAAGTTCACCCCGGAGACTTCTTCTCTTCCACCAACGACGAGCACTGAAGGTGGTGGAGCGTTGCTGACCAGGCAGACGTGTCGATTTATCGCCCCCACAATCGGTTCATTTTACATTGGGATTCCAGGCACGTTATCAATTTGTTTGTCGTTTATTTGCTCCGGAAATTTCTGGGAAAATCAGGAGTAATCACACTGAGAGAGAGAGAAAGAGAGATGGATGCAGGAAGTGAGGTGTGATCAGTGCGGCATTAGTGTTATCTCAGAGTCATTCTTGACAGAAAGTCTGCAATGTGATTTCATTTGGTGGTTAATGCAAAAACCCTAATATCCTTTGGTTGAGCAAACAATCTCACCACAAGGTTCTGGAGCTTTTGATCATATCACATGATCTTCATGGGCAGAAGGAGTTTGCCCTGTTGTCATGGAATCGTAGACTTTTCAGTATATGTTTGTCTCCCCCCTACAGACATATTTTTAGTTTCAGCATGACTCACACTTGAGATATTAATATCTATATATATAAACATCCTTAAATCCACTTAGAAATCACAGAAAGAAAGCCTGAGAATCATCATGTCTGGAGGTTCTTTTTAGAAATCCAGTGATTTTCATCTGAACATCCATCCTGCAAACAGTAATTGCCAACACCTAAATCAGCAGGACTTTTCGTGGTGTAAATTTGCCAAAATCTAAACATAAAAATGGTCATGTTTAAAAGTAAAAAACTTGATTATACTGCAAATATAAGTAAGAAAAAGGACAAAAATAGGAAGGAAAACATCCCTTAATATTAACTTTTTTTTGGTTTAGTTTGATTATGAAGACTGTATATCCCATCAATGTGGCTCTGATATTTCTGGAACACTGACACTCTCTATCCTGTGTGGAAAACCAGTCAACATAACAGGCAACTATTTTAAAATTTAAACTTTAAACCTTGACTTAATTTACTTGGTTAATATTTTTATAGTGTGTGTACGTGTCAACTTTAAAAAATACCAGAAGGTGAATAATTGAGTCCCTTGAAGGAAAACACATGGTACATTTCTTAACTCTCGTTGACATGGTGGACAAAACTGTGTTCTGTCCTTTTCTGCAAAAGAAATCTCCTCCATGAATCAAAGTGTTGATCCAGTAGAGCTCTGTAAAGAAACAATGTTCTGGATGATTATTAGCACCTTTCCATGTGTAATCCTCTGGCTTTTGTTGGTTTTCTTTGGCATCTCATATCACAGAAATTTGTTTTATAGGAAAACAGAAAATGCTCACGGCTGTTTTACTTGCAGGAGTGGCAGCAGAATCCCGTTTCCACAAACTGAATTGTTAGAAGTGAGAAATTAACGAAAGACGCGGAGAATTATTTATTCAGAATCTTGTTCCACCAACGGCGGGATGATCTTTTGTTACAGGGGAGGCCGCAACAGGCGCAATTCCCACAGTCGAGGTGACCTTAACAAAAGTTTACAGTTCTCTCTCACCATCAGCTGAAAGCAAAAGTCGACCCTAATCATCCTTTTTTTCACAGTCTTGTAGACTGTGTCGTTCACAAAGAAATGATTTTCACAGTTTGGTGTGGGAGAGCTGGACCGGCCTGCACAAAGCCCTCAGCTCAACCCCACGTACGGCGATGAAAATCAGCCCAGTCTTCTAGTTCCAGGAGTCTGAAGGCTTATCAAATGCCACAACACCACGCAGTTACTACTGCACTACGAGAATGTTAATTCAACATGGATGAGAAGTCTTTAGAAGGTTTTGAAAAATTTGAACATCTACAATTCCATGACACTTTCAAACTCCGCCTGCTAGTGAAGATCATGTGACATGATCGAAAGCTCCAGTACAACTACCAGTGGACCTTGGGATGAGATGAGTTATGCCACCTACAGTACGAGGAAGGGTTTGGAAAGTTATTAATGGCTAGCTCGACACATATGTGTGATAAACCTCAAAGTTCACAAGCTTTCTCCCTGGACTGGCTGGAGGAGGACACCTGGGCAGGTATGTGATATATTTTGCTACAGCTGTGAACGCTACATGGGTGAAACGGCAGGGACGCGAGGCTGAAAGAGCGACCGGATATCAGCCATCTGTGAACATCAGACCAAAACCAGTCACAGTATCCACTGGGAAGGGGTTAAAGGGAGCCAGCTCACAGTACACATCCAACCCCACATATACTACCAGCTGATGACGTTCTGAAGGTCCACTCGCTGTAGAAGCAGTGGGATACTGTTGAGTTTGAAATATTTTATTGCAAATCACATACCTGGTTTAAGTGTCTGCATTATTTGGGCCATCTAGTGTCTTTCTATGCACAAGTATTGAAAGTTACTCTCTTTAGAGTAAACTCTAAAAAACGTCAATATTCTTTTTCACCGGGAAACCAAATGCTGCTGAGGTGCAGCTTCGTCAGCATCTTCGTTTGCACACACCCGGTGGCTATTAATGTGACTCTAAGGCCTCAACAGGAGAAAAAGGCTGCTGGAACAAAGAAGGTTAACCACAGACTTGATTGAGCTCAGGATGACTGTAAGCAAGCAACAGCAACACTTTCTGACCGCCCCTCTCCAGTCCTGTGAAATTGACCTATCTAATACTTCCTAGCATTCATGGCTCATGGCACAAGCTCACAGAAACTATTCAATCACTGACATTAAATACAAACATATCAGAGTCTTCATACCATCCAGTGTGGTAAACAGACGGACAAAGAGCTGCCTTGTCGCCATTATGATCAATACTAAAGATGATTTCTGCACAAATGTGTTTATCCTCTTTAAAATGAAATGTCTTTAAAATCATTATATGTCGATTCAAGTAGAATCGCGGGCTTTTAGAGGTATACAAATGGCAGGAATGTTATATCAAATACGGTTTTATAAAAGCGCACAACAAGCCAACAAAATAACGCACCTGAAAGCTGCCGGATACACCTCCTCTAAGTGTGCTTTGCTCAGACATCACAGCAGTGCTCGATCAGAGAAGGAAGGAATTACTCATCTCCTGCCTTCACTCGGAGCGAGTCTGGAAAATCCATCTTACAATCTTCTAGTCACAGGACTTGGTTCAAGGTAGAAATCCAATCAACACAATAATATCACAAGAGGGGAACAACAATCAAACAGCGGTGATGGCTCTGCTGTACAGTGCAAATGGCCTTCCACAGCACCTGCCTGGATCAATGTTAACCCTTTATTTATGAAGAGATCCATGTTGGAAGCAACAAGTTGCCTTAAAATGTTGAGAGGGTATTTAACGTGTCTGTATGCTGTTTCTTTCTGTATCAAAAAAAGTCCCCAGCCTCACATCTGCAGACAGGAAGGAATATTATTCATTTCAAAAAGGTTATTCAATGTCTGTTCCAACCTTTCTAAAACGTCAAAAAGGTAGAAGAACCTGTTCTACCACAGTCTTAACTCTTCTGCCAGATCTGGCAGCACCACAATTCATGATGTCAATGTACACAGAACAGCCAAGCCAGTAATAGAAGTATATTCCTCATTGTAAAATCATACATAGAAACATTATTTAACAGCACCACAAGCGTATTATTGCAACTGGCTGAAACACATTTAAACGTCATCAAAGGATTACTTCAGAAAGATCAGTTTGATGTGGGGATGCGCTCTAAATACAGTGATATCAAACTTCTGCTTGTTTGATATTCACAGTCCTGTTCTTTGCCATTTCTTTCAACACAACTGCCTGCTGTGTCCTGATAATTCCACCAAGAGAGCTTCATGCCCATCCAAACCCAACTTCTAAAATCCTAGTTGCCTAAAATAACCATTCATGGCAGCTGGAACTGACAGCTCTGTGCAGCATGCACGCGTGTAACAACAATACAGACTGACACACCCATATTTCCAACTGCTTGTGGTGGCTGAATCTAGATGGAAAAGATTCTGGCAACACTTAAAAGCTGCAAAAAGATGAACTGAAGGTTTACAACAGCATCTCCGCTACCTACTGCTGTTTGGTTAATGTCACACCTGCCACCTCCCACGTCACCTGCACTCCATTTGAGCAGGTCTCCCCGCCCTGGCTGCTGTGTAACAAGTAGCACGCCATCATGGTCCAATGGAGTGCAGCCAGTGTGTCAAGCAGTGTGAGGTTGTCCGTATATGTCGTAGGTTCAGGCATTTATTGGACAAGTATCATTCAGATCATGACATGTGTGATATAAGATACAAAAAAAACATTATTATCTGATTTCCTGACTAAACACTGACCTCGAGAGCAGTTTTGTGCCACAAAGATTTTCTGGTTGAATGAACACCACCCAGCTGTTTTTCATTCAGTAAGATGCTTAATATGTGCAAGAGGAGCAGCAGACGTCCGTCTCCTTTGAGCTAAGCAGTCCATTATCCCTGCGCTTACCAGCTAACAGCTGTAAACACAGAACAGGTGTTGATCGACATTGATTTTCTGAGAAATGTTGCAGCAGTGGAACACAAATCTGCTGAAAGTGAGTTTTCTCTTTACTCAACATTATCAGCATACAGACATTTAAGCTGGTGGACATGAAATAAACATTATTGTACAATTAGTACAGTTTTTCCTTTAATATAAGCTTCTGGACCAAAACAAATGTTCCTTCCTTCCCGGCTGCTTGTGTGGCCGGAGCTTTGTTTCTGTTTCTTTTCACCAAGATTCAAGATTCACCTCTGATGTTCTCCCCAGGTCTCTCTCTCACAAGAGAGAGAGGCTCCATCATCTGCTGTAGCATTCAGCATCTTCACTTCTCTGTTCTCTGCCTCTGGATGTGTTTTGCTAAAGAGTAGTGAAGCGTTTTGTCAACTCACACATCACTTTTAGGATATCAGCGTTTGAAATGTCCTCAGATTCACCAGATTCACTTTGGTTCGGGGCTCCTGGTTGGTTTGACAGACTCCCAACTTCTTGTTCAAGTAATAATGTACAGTTCTAGATTCTCTTTTGGACATATTGATTCTGGCGTCTAGCCAAGCTAACAACCTTAAGAAGTTAGACGCTTTTACACTTATTTAATTGCTATTCTGCTTATTCACAATGTGCTCTCTTTTTCTAAACGTAGGCACAAAGGTCATAATATTTGGTGACGCTCTCTTTTTGACGTGGTGCAGCTTACAGTTTTGGAGCTCACAACACACCCACTGCACAGGTCGCCCTCTTGAATTAACCTGAAAACCTCCCCTGACAGCGTATTGTGCTGTAGATCTCAACAGAGTGGCACAGTAATAGCTCCTTACGGGGCACATCAGGACATGTGAGCCTGTTGTTTACTACTGAACACCACGTGTACCACGTCTGGCTGTTCTGTGGTGCTTCATTTCAAAGACATGGGAGAATAAAAGGGGCTGACAGATGAGAGTCCAATTTTCTCTAAACAGAGTGAATGCATGAAGGAATAAGATGAAACGTGTTCCTCGTATCACCTAATGTGTGGAAGTTCAGATTTCATTTAACTGGCTTAATGTCCTGCCTGTCTCTTACGAGGATGGAAAGTTTCTCTACATTGCAGCTTACTGATTGCGGCTGATCAAATAATTTGTTTTAACCGTTTACATACATTCCCAGAATCTGATGACAATACTGCTACAATACTGTACTACTACACACTAACAACCTCCTGTGATCACTGCAGCTTCATACCGAATCTTCTTCTGCATTAATAATTCAAATACAAAAGCGTTCTCAGAACCCAAGATTGTTGCATGCTGCTTGTGACAGACTCACTGTGTTCATTTCCACCAGGATCCAGCTTATTCCTCCCTGCTGGAGTCCTGTGGATCATATTAAAAGCTTGTCTCCCCAGTGAGATGATTGTCAACAGCCCACAGTGCTGCCAATTTACATTGACGACTGTGACATTTCAAACGCTTTTTGCTCAAAAAGTGTGAGAAATGTTGTTTATTTCAAAATGCTTCATGTTCAATAAATAAAAAATACTTTACGAAATAAATAATAATCTGAATAAATGATGTATTATAAATGGACAACTTGTGAAATATTTAAAAACATTAATACAACTCATCATTATGAAATGTTATTTCATCATTCATTTCACTGATAACAGAATTCCTATTGGATGGCATTTTTATTTCATTATCCACCTTATTCCTAGCTCTTGGTGAATTATGTGCGAGACAGTTATATAGCACATCACCATCTCTCACAGAACTTTCCCTTTCTCTTTCTGGTTTCTTGGAGATTTGGGGGAAACAAATGATGTGGGAACACAGACTGCCACGCTTTAAACGGGATCATGTGACTAAAGACATTGGCTTTCTACTAGCGAGGGATGAGAAAAGCTCGGAAGCTTATCAGTACTTCTATAGTAATACAGTCGGGCACATTTTGTTAAAGGACGTGGAACAGAACCATGTCTGTTTCAAAGCAGATATTGAGCCAAGTCAGAACCTCAGAGTCCCACATCAGCACATCACACAGCTGACACTAAGTCAACTGATTCGGACAGGATTCAAATTACAGGGGGAGGTGAAGATAGACATGAATGTTTAGCACTTACACTTCCAGAGGATACCACCATCTCTGATGTTCATCGCGAATAAACATATCATAATTATTCTGCTCCAGAACTTGGCTGAGAATCATCAAGTTTTTAAGATTTCTTCAGTATCAAAGTAATACAGTGTGTAGCTGGTGATTCAGAATAACTTTCACATTGTTGTTGCTGTAGCTAATTGGTAGTAGTTGTTGGGCTAGCTAGCTAAAGAGAGGCAGAGGGTACGTGACAACAGCCCTGTCATGAAAAAGTGTCTTTATTAAAAGTGACATTATGAAATGAAACCTGACATGAAACAAAAGTGTCATTGGGAAAAATGTGTATAATAAATAAAAATGAAATCCAATAAAATATAAATAAAAGTTATAATGACAATAAATGATGAAATAACATATTCTTCATAATGTCTTCTTTATTTATTCAATATCCAACTCTTATACATACCATACATATTAGCACTGGAGCTATTTGAGACATGAACTTTAGTACCCAAAAACAACCCTTTTGTCTTGCATCTCTAATTATGAATTCGGATGCTCCTTAATGTATTAAATAAATAATATGCGATTACAACTACTGCCAGCATTAAGCCAAAAATCTCTTTGGGCTTGCTCAAAACTACTGAGTAAATAAAGATTTTATAACATGTTCCACAGCTTGTGTGCCAACCTGTGAAGGAAACAATAGAAACCAAATGAACGTTTTTGAATTATAAATTGAGCAGCTGATTGCCTGAGCACTCTTTGCTCTCTCTTTGGGTCTCTTTCAATCTGCTCTGGTGTGAAGTCAGAGAAAATGGTTTGTAGAACAGCAATCAGGGCATCACACTGGATGTGACGCATCGCACATTTCCATCAGCAGCAACGGTGGCATTTGGTTGGTATAAATAGAGGGGAAGCTAGGTATTCAGAGCAAGCAGTGACAACTGTTAGCAATAATAATAAGAGCAGCAGCAGCACTGAAAGCAGTCAAAAAAGCCTTTAACTGCATCTCAGCAGGTCGTCATTGGCAAATGGAACTGGGTCCATTTTCATCACGTGACCTCCATGTGAAACGACTGAATCCGTTCTATTAGCTGATGAAGACAATGACATGTGGCTGAGAGCTTCATCAGAGCTAATGAGTTGACCTTTGAGTTGCGAGTATTTGTCACACGTTCTGTTCCCAAGTCAGGTCAAGCGTGACCTTCCATGTCTGAGTAGTATTTGTACTGCAGTAGTAGCATTACCACTCGCACTTGTCCCCTCTGAACGGCCCTGTAATAAACATGTTACAGTAGCACCACTAGTAGAAGTGTACGTATTACAGTGATAATGGCAACAGCAGCATTGGTAGCACTAACAACACTTGTAATCCGTAGATTGTCTTGAGGGATTCAACCTCAACCTGATAATCAGACTGAAGTGTGATTTAGTTTCACTTCCATATTCAACCCCCTCAGCTTTTTTATCATATTCATCGTCTAAATCTGTTTCAAGTGCATCAGCATGCTTTGTTACATTACAAGTGTGTAGTGGCTGGTTGTAGATGCAAGAGAAACTTGTCTGCCTCCTCAGTTTTTTATTTCCTGTGATGGAGGAAGTTGAGGAGCGCTTGTTGTTGTATCGCGTGCAGCTCATACGGGTTGTATGTGGCTCCACCTGCCCTCCAGGGATTTATTATAATAAAGTACAATTCCCTCTGTGATATGTGAACTCAGGAGCAGGACCTTCAGCAGTTCTTGATTATTTTGGGGTGATACATACGATAGTTAACCAGCTTTGTGTTTGTAAAAGAATATCATCATGTTTTTATTTCAGTTTGGGGGAAATCTGTAGGTTTTTTTTCAAACATGGTTGTGATGTTTGAGCTTCACAGCAGGTACGCCAGCCAGCAAGAAAGTAACTGTCATGTGACACGGATCACTGTGTTGAATTAAGCATTGAGTATTGATTGAATGACTATATAACCTCACTTCATCTGTGAGATCACATTTTAAACAGCTGACTGGTAGTAAAATCTGTCATCACAGTCATAGAAATAGTAGCAGCAGATAGAAGTACTAGCAGTACTAACTCCGCCTGGACTGCTGTCTGGCCCAGCAGCAGTAAATAAGTGTGGTCCTGTGTCCTACCTTGTGGCTGGTAGTCCACAGAGATGTCGGAGGGGGCCTGCAGCAGAGCCGACCTGCGGTAAACCACGTGGACCCTGCCCTGGTCCTCCAGCTCCTGAGTGCCTCTCTCCAGTGGCTCGATGAAGTACTCATCTGAGTCAGTGCGGATCATCCCGGCCTGCAACACAATACCACGTCAGTGAGTGTGCAAAACCACGCTTAGACCTCTTAATGCCCTACTGTAATCAACCATGATCTATTAGACACCAACGATTACTATTAGGATCAAAAACCCAACAATTGGCATACTCTTATTTATATGGCTGTTCTCGGACTGCTTCCTTCTGACCTACATCTTACAACAAAGTAGGGGACCCCAAAGTCCCCTCTGAACAGGGAAGAGGGGCTTTTAAGTATGATGCTCCCTCGACTTGGAATCAGTTGTAAAATCTGCCTCATCTTCAGGAGCTGGTCTCCTTGAACACATTTAAAGTGGCTCTAAATGACGTGGACGCAGGTTCGTCCCGTAGATGTTTTGAATGTTGAAGAGTGATTCGAGATCTTATAATTCTGTAATTTGTTCTTGTTTTATGTTTCTTTTATGTCTGCAACCTTTTATGTCTGCAACCGTGTTATTAATCTCAATTAGTCTTTTACTCTTGGTTAAATAAAAATAAATCAAGATAATTCTTGCATTAAGCAGTGATAGTATGTTGAAGAAAATCAGTTTTTCTTTATGTAACTTCTTGCAGCAAGGTTGTTAAAAATGTACCTCTGGTGAAATTAAACCCATCATTTTGTCTTGACTTATGAGTAAACAGATGGAGGACAACGTAATGGCACCTTAATGTCCTACCTAACGCTCCAGTAACAAACAGATGCATAAAAAATATATGACAGTAAAAAAGACAGATGTGCTCGTGTGATGTTTAGTCATTTATTCAAGAGGGAATGTTTCAATGTAATTCAGTTCCTGCTTAAATGTATTTGGGTCTTTACATGCGACACTGTGGCATGTTGTTTAGATTTTTTCCCTGCAACTTACAATCATTTTGCAATTATCAGCTGGTTACCGGACAGCTGCAGGTGGTGATCAGAAAGCTCCACATCGTTAGTGACACATTGGAAAGAGATTGTTTTGTGATCGCTACCTGCCGCCTTCAGATTTCCTGCAATAAGAAGCCAGTCATGCTCGTAGTTTAGGACGGATATGAAGGGTCAAACTGTCTAGATAACACGATGATGTACAAACAAACAGAACGTACAGCTCATCAAATCCAAACGATGTCCTAAAGCAGGTGTCACACACGTGAAGCCTGAGCCTGCATCAGAACACCAGTTGGCATGATAAGCTGCTGTTGCGGCGCATGTGACCTCG
This sequence comes from Nannoperca australis, assembly GCA_036023655.1. NCBI lineage: Eukaryota > Metazoa > Chordata > Actinopteri > Centrarchiformes > Percichthyidae > Nannoperca > Nannoperca australis. The sequence goes on along the minus strand of JAVQJD010025133.1, from coordinate 21,999 downwards.
CACTGCACTTTGCTAAACCACCTATAGGCCTTTTCTGTAATTAACCAGCATTTATCCCACACAAATATTACAAACGTGCCCTTCAAAACTGTCAAAAATGCAGTCAGAATGCCCATCAAGCCTCAGCCTTGTGTGAGTTTTAATTCACAAAAGACATTCATGTAAAATGAGAGTATGTGTGATATGCTCATCTTGGTTGTGAAGCGCACAAAATATGTTCTGCTTCTCACAGCTGCAAACAACAGCGGTATCCACTGACACAGGACGAACACTAATGATGATTTAACGTTTAACAATCACATTCATCCATTGCACAGCAGCAGCATTCAGCAAAGACAGCGCTGCTGCGGCGCACCTGTACGCAGACAGAGCCACCTCTCACAGAGCTCCAGAGGAATTTGTTCCAGCTCTCGGCCTGTCGGTCGGTGAGCTGGTCCAGCTCCACTGCTGCACCTCGCAGGCCGTACCTCGCCCTGGCCTCTTCACTAACACTCTGTTGGGCTGTGCACATATGGTGTTTTGCAACCAACACGCACACTGAACTCATTTCCAACTCCCATAGTCCCCAATCAACCGAACACTCCTATTTGCACGCACGACTGGCTGGACTCCAATTTCAGTTCTTATTCATGTAACTTTGATACTGTGTGACTGAGTCGACTAAACACATTAACAGAAGAGAAAAGATGTGCTGCACATAAATGAACAGCCTGTAAATAAAACTAAATGAAAAGCTTCTGCAACCAAATGACCTCTTTCTTGCGCAGTGGACAAGATCATCCCAAAATACAGCTTCCTGCCACTCTGCCATCATAACGAACCCCTGGTGCTAACACAGCCACTTGTTTACTCCTTGCCAAAGTACTCTAACCAGGTTATGGTGCCGACATTCATCACGTAGAAACAGGATCATTGGAGTTGCCCGCGGCACTGCCACCTGTCACTTGGCATCATTTCTCTCACCACGGCGTCGACATGAGGAGCTACAAATCTAAAATGCAGTTCACTTGTTGTATCTCTCTCTTTCTGCTTGGGACTACAATGATGTGAAAATGTACTTTATTTTCCTGCGACCTCTGCTTTTACAGGAAGTTGATAAAAAGCTTTGCTGACACACCCTGGAGCTCTGATGCATCTGTTTAAAGGCACCTTGTTGAGTTTCCTTGTAAGCAAACAGTTGTGTTTACATTCTGTGTTTCTAACTCAAAACATATTGAGGCCTAACAACATGATGAATGCATTTCCTTCCTATCTATGCTTCCATCAGCTAACAGTCTTGTTGCCACAAACTGTCACGATTGAATTAAACAACAAAATACGTAGTTTGCTCGCGGACCTCTTCTGATCCAATCAACAGGACGACCGTTACAAACCGCTGCAAATCCCCGTTAACAAATAAATCTGTTTAATGATTTGACAACAGGATATGACTCGGTTAGGTTTGGGGAAACATCGTGGTTTGGGGTAAAATAAGTACTTTGTTAAGGTTAGGCGAGCCTCGTCATCGTGGTTGCAGTAAAAAACACGGGGTTAGTTATGTAACAATCGTGGTCATGCTTTGAATAAAATCGATGTTGACTGTTTGAAATGGGATCCAGCAGCGGTCTCTCGTGTTGTTTCATCCGTCCACTGTGATGACGGCGTCACTCGACTTTCTTATTTGCTAATTACTTTTTATTACACTAATTACTAATTGCTTAATTACCACGGCCACTAGGGGGCTTTTCTCTTGAAGTTAAACATGTCATTTCGGGGGCCTTGCTGAAGTTACTGTCGTACTTCTTGGGAGGACAACTGCTCTCTTTCATTTGGTAGACAAGTTTGATTTACCCTTTTGCACATGCAAAAGCTGGCGAATGATGACTCTACCTCTTTTTTCACCTGTTTGCCTTCTTATTTTTCATGTTTTATGATGCATACATGTGCGTCCTTGTGCATGTTGTAGTCGAGCATGGCATATAAAACCCCCTCCCCCAAAACTAAAACAAAAAAACTTTAAGGTCAACATTTTTCAATTTGTCTCTTCCTAGTTTAGAAAATCTAAATGTGACGTCTGCGTGGGAAATTGCATTCGAAAGCCTCTGGCACAGATTCTACTACTGCCTCCAAGTTTAGATGCTGAAATCACACATCTAGAAAAAGAAGAAATGAAAGTGTGAGCCAAAAACAAATGACGTCAATTAACAGTTGACATGGATTATCAAGAGCGCTCTCTCTTCACTATGCATAGGATATCTTTTACTTTATTAAATTATAAACATGGGGTCAAAATCAGTGATCCGCTGTCATTAAAAATCCCTGCACATCTCCGGGTAATATGAGAGCCATGCAAACAGCTTAGCACAGAGAAGTGTGTTCTCAATTTAGATTACAAACAACAATCTGACTTGTGTGCATACATTCTTCGGTGTATTTCAACAAATCCACACATACAAATCCTGAAAATACAGAAAATGAGACGCGGCTCCACTGAAAAACAGACCTGCACTTTAGATTTCTATGATGAACCTCCCATTACTTGTACAAGGGAATCACAGCGGGGTATTCTGTTCATATTCAAATAAGATCTGGATTTGACAGCTATGATGACAGCCAAAGGTTACCAGAACACTAATGGCCATCAATACAGAATAAGAGAAACCCTGTGATCTTTGACACGTCGTCTTTGTCAAAGAGAACAGCATCTGCTGCAGATCCACGTTTTTACAATGACGACACGTCAGGTACATAGCTACATCAGGCTAATTTGTCTTTTTTCTATGCCATACAGCTGCCATGAAAGTCTTAACTGACCAAGTTTATACGAGGAAACATTTTAAAATTCCCATTTTTGTTATTGCCTTGCCTTGGTAACTTAAACATATCTGCGGTAGGGATTTCCTCCTCGGATTATTGTGTGCATTTATCTTCCACCTGCAGGCACTGCCCACAAATGCAGATTATAAATAATCTTTATATCTGGATACATTGTCAGGCTGAAATGCAGTTTGCCTAGCCATGTACCAAATACTAATTCCTCACATGCACTCGTATTCAGAGACAAAGTCCGGAGATTATCCAACCTTAATTATTCCTGGCTTTACGCCCATAACCACATGTCTGCACTTTGTTTTATAATTACTCTGAGCTCATCTCCGCCTTTAACTGACTCTTTGCTCGCATCTAAACACATTCACCTTGTGACATGTTGACAGCGACTGAGCTCGGAGGAATATAATTCAACGTGGCTCTCTCTTTACTGATTCACTGAGTATACAAGAGTCAAGGAAGAAGAAAAGAAGAAGTTAATGGGCTCAATTAAGGATCAGTTAAGCTGAAGCATTTCATTCAGAATAAAATGCGAGGCAGAACAGAGTCCAGGTCAGAATCTCTTCTCTGTCACACATCATAAATTAGGGTGCAGGTTTATTAAAGCGCACCTTCGGGTGAAGATGAGATTATGGAGCTGTGCAAACAAACTGACAGACGGTTAATTGGACAAAAGCTGTTATTCGGTCCAGTGGTGCAGTTTAATTCTGACCATTTTATGAACTGTCTGAGGAGCTGAGAATGCTACCTTGTTAAAAGGTGGCAGAGGGAGAACCGTGAGTCCAGGTCCAACTTTAAACGTCATGCAGGGGTGTGCATAATGAGACTGAGATTTTTAAATTGATCAAAGCCGCTCTGAAGCATGACGATGGGAGATTGTTTAGACGATTTCAAAGATCTTTCTGCGAGTGAGACAACTGTAAGACGACTAACTTTCTGAAAGATTCTGTTTTTCATGCAACTCATGGGGATGAAATCTGGGACAGCACAGCAGAGCTCTAATCACTCAGTGCTGGTTGTTTCCATAGATTTAAACCTTTTTATCTAAGCTTGTCTATGATGAAAAATAAATGTAGACAATAAAAGAAACCAGCTCATTAAATCTCTACTTTGCTTCATGTAAACCCATGAAAAACACGTATTACATGAATATCAAGCAGAAACATGCTCGCTACATCTGAACAAAACAGAATCTGTGTCGACCAAAGGAAGTGCTGAGCTCTCACCAATTTGAATCCATGAAGAGTTAAGCAATTGGATACAGCTGTCCTGAAATTAATTTCTCATCTAGCCTTAAAGCAGAGACATCGCATTACAAGGCATTTACTCTCTCCCTTGTTCTTTCTGATTAACACTCTCAAACACACAGGGAGGAAAAGGCTTAGAAACACATTTCAGCTTCTTGCCAATTGTATCTTCTCCCGGGCCGGGATGAGCTGAGGCTGGTTACGCATTCAGGTGAAGTAAAGAAGAATCTAGCATGTTGAATGTACCAATGTTGAGGATGAAGGTAATTCATTGTGACATTCCCGTTAGTAAAGCTGTGTTTCACCATGTCTGATTAAGGCCCATCTCTAAACACAAATCTGTTAAATTATGCATTCAAAGAAACAGTCTGTCTGCATCCCCCACATGTTCCCTCTAAAGAAATCCATGCAACAATAACACTATCGCTTTTCATGCTACCTTTAGAATGGGGTGAAAAAAACTCCCGCACTGTAACGTGACAGGCACACCCATGACACAGGAAAGCTCTTACACACCAGAAAACTATTTTCAACTTTGTCATCCTTAAATAATTACCACTGGTAGGCTAGAAATGTACATTTATACATGTTACCTAATGGAATGAATGTTTAGCACGTTAGCGTGCTTTTTTTATCCCATGAAACAGTGAGACCGGTACGTCGGCACAACCAGGGCACCAATACAGATACTGCAGCAAAATATAAATTGGCTCAACGTTTTCTGCAATTTAATGCAACGTCATCTGTGATGCGTAGATGCTGAATTGGCCACTCAAATACGTGCAAGTGCACATAGTCCTGGTGCATTACTTTGTAACGTGAACAGCATAGTTCTACCATGCACGCCATCAACGCTAAGTCAATAGTTTAGAGGTATGAACCTGTCCGTGTGGACAGTTTGACCTTGTGGTGGTGATATAGGAGAAGTCACAAAGTCATTAGTATTCATCATCTGGAGAGCATGAATGTCAGCACCCAATGTAACAGCAATCATTGCAGTTGTTGAGATATTTCAGTCTGGATCAAAGACAGGCATCCCTGAGCCATGCAGCTCGTCCAGCTAAAAACTGTCCAATCATTGCAACATATGCCCCACATCTCAGATACAATGTGGAAGGACTTTATAAAACACAACGAGTCCAAATGGTATGGTAGTACATCCAGCAATTAGTAAAAATAACTGGATACTGAAGTAAAGTAAGTGTAATGATGCTATTGAGGTGCACACCTACATACAGACACAAAGAAAGTGCAATGCAGTGTTTCACTGTGTGTCACGATAAATCATCAAAATCTGACCACCAACCTCACCCACTGTGTAGAAATACAACATCCTATTTTTTGGCTCATTGTAAACAGAAATTGAAACCTCGGAGACAAATAATATCGACCGCACATTTGGAGAAAAAGTTATTATTTAGTTCCATCTCGTCTCCAGTAGTGTGGAGGGGGGGTCACAGCTGTCACAGCAGATAGTCACAGTGACCTTGCCTCCAAGGTACAGTTAGTATTGAATTGTGCCACCGTGGTCTTTGCGAGAACAGACAGGAACGATTCTGAACAGAAGGACATGAGACTGTACTGTGTGATGCCAGGGAGTTCATTTTCAGGTCACTTTAGTTATTTGTGAAACATATTTGTTTATATGTTTTGTTTTTTAGTAATCAGGCCGGTACTGCTGTACCAAAGCATGCACGATATTCACGCATCACGTCACCCTCATCCAATCTACATTTTATCATCCAGGAATCTGTTTCACAAACAAGAACCATCTCCAGCTGGGAACGATGTCTCTGGGAGGGCTGTACTGCAAGATAAACTGCCTTGCGGATGATTATTTGGCGACAATCCCAAAATTTGTGTAAAAGCTTGGTGCAAAAACTGGCTTTAAAAACACACTTTTCACATAATACAGAACTTTATAAAAGCCTCTCTACCATCTCAGGTTTGGTTCTACAGTAGACAGGTTTCCGGTGGCATACTTTCTGCCACCCAGAATTCAGTGTTCAATATCAGATGAGACAATGGCAGGTGTCGGACAGAGGCTCGGGCAGTTGGTACCTAAACGCAACCCTCAAAAAAGGGATCAAGAGCCCTGTGTTCCATCAGTTTAATATCCCCAACATCAGCCCGGCCAAGCAGACAGCAGTCGTCTGCCAAAAACAACATATGGGATTCAGCTGAAGGGCTCCAGTTTTTCAAAAACAGTCTCTTTCAGTCTAAACTTCTTAAGGAGGTCGCTATGAACGTGCTTTCGTAAAAAAAAGTTGAGGTACTGCAATGTTGAAAAAAGGTCTGAATTCAGCCAGGACACTGCCACCTTTCACCCTCGGTGTTGTTCAAAGGTGTGTTTGCTTTCAAAAATGTGAGCAAACCTTCGTCATCATTACTTGCCATTTTCATCCCCAGCCTTTAAAGGATCTTTAAGAGGAAAAAATACACAAGTTAATTTCTTGTGATTTGCGGAGGGGTTTGGGGGGGGACTCTTTTTGAGAATGCTTAATAATAATAAACTGAAATATTTCAGGAGTGTACTGTAATAAATCATCTCATTTATGTCCTCAATGCATATCATTTTTCTTGCATATCTGTGTTTGAGTTCAACCTGAGACGTTTTTAAGCAGGTTTCATAATGTATTTCATAATAATGAAACGGTAATTCATTGGAATTGAGGAGAGTTCCTGGTAAAAGTGCCGGGCAGAGAAATGTGAAACAAACACACTGTGAGAAACAATATGAGAATTTATGACAAGTTTGTCTTTTTGTGCTGCTCCGCCAAACAGAGCAAACATTTACAGACGGCTTTGAGGAGGCGGTGAGGAGTCCACACTCGACTTAAAATAAAACCTCACGCCGGTGAATGGCCCTCAATGTCTGTCTGTAACGACAACAGAAAATGTGGGCTCTTCTTAAGTTTATATAGGTCCTGATTAAAAATGTTTAAACACATAAATATCAATAAAAGCACTGAACTGAATCCTCGACTGCTGAGGAGAAAACTGGGAAGAAATAGCTTGGCTTTGCATATCTTGGTGTGCCCCCCCTCCTGTACCTCAAACCATATACCCAAACAGCTCTGGGGTCAAGCCTCTGCAACAAGTCTTGGCTAAGTCAACAAGGAACATTAAGAACTATTAGTGAATAAAACTCTTGTGCCTGACTACAGTTCACTGCAAACAGGGACTGGCTCACTTTCTTTTTCTAATCAAATGCTCTTTTATGTCTCCAAGGACAAAAGTTTACACGCACTGAACACACGTAGCTCTCAGCAAAACGTTAGCAATATCGAATTTGCTCATTTTGTCTCTCTTCATGAATCTCAGTGTTTCAAACATTTCCTCGAGGCGAGACTTGCCGGAGGAGTCTGAGGAGGAGGAGGTGTTAAATGTGCCTGGTGGGACTGACAGTGACGGATCGGGAGAGGTTTCAGTTCAAATGTCCCCCAACAGGCAGGGCTTTGCACTAAAAGGATACTCTAACTGATGCATTACCCATCAGGCCTGCAGTGTGTTTACACTTGCGAGCCTCACACGACCACAGACACAGCAGTGCCTCAGCCTTTTTGGCTGGCAGAGCCGATTATGCAACATGACACACATTAAGAGGTGGCCAAGTTTTACAGAGCCACCGGCGAGTTAGAGGTTAATAAATCCAGTCAGTGCTGTGCTCAGGTCAGCTCTGCCCCTGTCTGTTTGGATCTGTCAGTGGATCGGTCAGTCTACCAAGGCCTGCTGAAAATAAAAAGAAGTTCTCCTTCATGCAACACAGGGTAAGAGGAGGATTCTGTTCCAGCCATCCTGCTTCATGGAAACAAATGAGTGAGGCTACAGCAGTATTTCATGGCTGCTTTAAAGCATTTCCAGGCAGCTTATGGTTTGTTTGTCAGGATGAAATAAATGCTGGTACCGACAGACAGATTTCTCATCCCCACATGTGACACAGATCTGATGTTCCGTATTCAACAGCAATTGGAAAAACCTGCATGCAGTTCTGAGCCACATGGCTCAAACCGATTTCTATTTGTCAACGATTCTTTTTAAATCCTGATTGGAGTCCTTTACTAATAAATATCATGACCAGTCTAATAATTATTGCATATTTTCAACATAATACTGCTGGAGCATGTGTGTGGAAAGTTTGCCCATACTGTATTCATGCCATGTGACTGTAAAGCCAATCCCATCGACACTGTTTGACTCCTGAACAGCTCTGAATGAAGAAGAAACAGCCTGCATCACATCTCTCCTGGTGTCTGGACCTCCTGCAGTGCTTCATATACTTTATGACAGTACTTCTTATTATATCAGTGGAGATCAAAGTGGGCCGTTGGAGGTTTTGGACAGAATTTGAACAGCCTTTCAAGTTAATGTACAATGTTTCGCTGACAAAAGCAGCACTGAATGTGCTTTTGACTACAAAATCACAACCACAAAAAAAGGGCAAAGTGACCTTTTTTTTTTTTACTTCAAAAGCATCAAATTAAACTTTTGCTATTTATTAGTTTTTTCACACACTCATATTGTTGTACGGCAAGTTAGACTCCACTGGGGCATGTATGGATAAGCCCTGCATCAAAACTAAAGCTCACTGGTGGCGTATTATTTTTCAGTGTTTGCCTCTGAGAGGAAAATGACAAGTTTGACAGTTTTTGAGGGCTCCATTACCGTTCGTGTCATGTGTAACAGCGTGAGGGAGTCACTCATCTCAAATCTGTTGTAGAAACATCATCATTCATTTCTACTCCTTGATCATCTCCCCCGCTCTGCAAAGCTGGACAAAAAACAGACGCAGCGCTGTTTTCAAAAACACATCACACTGGAGAACCTTCTCGTCTTTTCCTTTCAAGGTAACGACTCCACAATTAAACATCTGCAGCATGTGAACCATCAACTGCGTGACAAGGGAACCCCGTGAGCACACGAGCGTGCACGAGGAGGGGCAAGACATGAACTTGATTCATGTTGGGGGAGGAGGAGGATGAGAATGATACATTATACATCCACTCCTGACATCTCGAGGTCAGTCGCATTCCTTCGTTGTTTGCTCTAATCCCCCCCCCCCTTTTTTTTTCAAGAGCCATGTGCTGTATGTTTCATCCCTGTGAACAAGTCCCTCCTTCTTTACTGTACTTGTAAAACTACCATCCTTTCACAAAAAAGCCTCCACACAGACCAGGTGTGTTGCAAGGATCAAACACTGTCATTATGTCCCGTGAACGGAAGCAAATACCTTCACAGAGCCCATATTTCCAAAAACAGTGAAAAGACGGAGCATGTTTTAAAGACCAGCTTGTACGTCTGCTCTTTGATCTTTACATGCATAAGATACATCTTTATGTAAAGCTCTTATTTGGAAGTCGCTTTGGATAAAAGCATCTGCTAAATGCCTAAATATAATGTAATAAAAAGGTCCACACATTAACCTTAAAATACAAAGAGTGACAACGAGAGTGTCTGAACCACACAAGGCTGCAGTGTTTCTCAGCAGAAGAGAAGTTTCACAAACCACTGAGATCAGGACTTTCATGTCAGCCAAGACTAAAGGCCCAGCATTCCTCCTTTTCATGCAAATATCACAGACAATTCGGTCATTAGGAAGAGTATGTATCCACATGCATCTGATCTTTTTTTGCAATCGCAACATTCAGAAAGTTTGTTTTTGATCAATATTTTAGAGCTCAAGAGCTTTGATCTCGATCTATTTCTAGACCATGTTAAATACATACCACCCGCTGTTCAGCCTGTGGGACACATGCATTGATTGTTTTTGCAGAAAAAGTCTTCGAATTCCTGGTTTTATCCATCCATCCATCCATCCACTATTAAGTTTATAACCATATGTACCAAAGAAAAGGAACCAATCTTCACATTTGAGAAGCTGGAACCAGAGAACGTTTGGAATTTTACATGAATAAAGACAAACGGTATGAATGGAATAGTGATTCATTATTACTACTGATACTTAATCCTACACACTGTCACTTTATTTACAATGTTTTTGTCCTCAGTTCTGAGAACCAAGAAGTGAGTACAAGTGATCGACAGTGTGCACGTTCAAAACAGTCCAGGGTGTTAAAGGGTTAACAGGACCCAGATTTGTGAAGTATAAAACACATCAGTAGGACCATTACAACTTGGTAACCGTTCGTCCTATACCTAGAATTACTGTACTGGCTTCCTCTTGCAAACAACTGCTCAAGAAGTCAGACTTTTAAAATGTAAAGTCGGGTAATGAGTTGGAAAATGAGAACTAAACATGAGAAGTGAACAGTGAACATGAGAAATAAATGGAGCGAGCATCGACGCCTGCGCGTCACTGCTTTACACACGACGTGCCTCGCTCTCCGCAACCATCTACCAAACACACACTCCCAATTTGTCGCTCTATTTAAACTGATAAATGTCCCATCTCTCCCTCTGCTGCATCCACCTGCAGGGGCTTATGATATTTGCTCATCACTCCCCAGTATCTCAATAAACATATCTGTGTCGAGTGATGAGCAAATATCTTATCAAACAAGAGTACGAATTTAAGAGAGAATAAAACTCACTGAAACAAAAAAGTAATCTTAAAAGTAACAATTAATGAACTTAAACTATTGGTCTTTTACTTTGTGATAACATGTCCTTTTGTTTGCGGGTCCCTCTGCTTCTTTCTCACAGATCAGACTTCTGCCCTCCTTCAGTTTTTTTTTGCGCAGCCTGACTTGTTGTTTGCAGTTCTGACACAAACCGCTCATCGCCCCAGATGTTGGTCAGTGCAGCAAGAACTAAAGTTTGGGTTTTTGGTGGACACCCACCAGCTAACTCCCACAAGATTAAAGTTGAGTAACGGGTAGCGAATGTGCCAATTATTTTCTTTGCTCTCCAAATGATCCTTTTTTTAAAGATATTTAAGACGTTTTGTTTGATAATACTGCAACAAATCTGATGCCAAACTCTCTCTGGTCTCTGATGTGCATGCACGATCTCCCACACAGACCAGCAAAGATCACCCTCGCTTCACCCCCACGCTGCTGCTGCTGCTGCTGAAGCAGAGGAAGTATCTGCATCATAAGCATTTAGCAGTCAAGCTGACTGCCTGCCTGCCTGCCTGCTCCAGTAAAGACTTCCAGACAGCAGCCTGGCTATAATTAAGGAACACTAAAACACACACCTAGCGAGGGCTAGGGCTACCACTTGAGATCAAAGACCACTGGCCCCCAACGACAGGCTTTTTCATCAGCAACCACTGGTTTGGTGAGTGTTTGATCTCCAGTTATGAAGTCCTGCATGCTTTGCATTCAGGCTGCAAACAACGTGAGGAGAAAAGATGCTCATGTTCTGCATTAGAGCCGCTGGAAGTAAACAGTAAAGGTGCAGAGTATTGTAGAATTGTATGGTGCTAAAGTGTAGGCTAGTCAGTATTTTCACTGATTTACCCCAAAATAAAACTATTTCTCAAAAGGCTAAACAAATTTATTTACTCAACAGAGTAAAGAGAAAAATTGGGAGAAAAAGCACGAGTGAGCTGCGGCCTGTGTGCCCATTAAAACATGAACTGGTCACACCAAAGAGTGTTTGAGGCGCCAACAGTGGTTTGAAAATCAGAGTTACAGATTCATTGTTTTGTATAATCCTTTTTAGTTTCCACAGATGTTATGTCGCAACTCATCGAAAGGGTGTTGTTCAGAAAATACTTCCAGTAATAGAAAGTGAAGATAAGAAGTAAAGCACAAAAAGAAGAAACGCCTACACTACATGCAGTGAGTGTTTGAGCTGCCAATATTTTCTAAATCAGACTTTATCTGGACCCTTTTTTGTTTTAAAATCACTGTCCATTGATGAATTCCTCGATTGTATTAGTATAGTATAGTACAGTCATTTTGGTTTTCACCCGGAAATAATATTGTTTTTTAAAGGCAGATCATTTATATATTATTTTATATGATATGTCCCAAACACATCCACAATGTGTTGTTTCCTGTTGTATCCTGGCTCTGATCCCTGCAGTAAATTAAATCCTGTGATGTTGACAGCTCAGAAAAGCTGTCTCTGACTTCCTGGATTTTATTAGTACAGAACGGTATAATCCTTTTGGTTTTCACAGATTTTCATGCAAAAAGAACACGTTTTTTTAAAAGGCAGGTCACTTTCTCCCATATTTTATTTCAGTGCTTCATTTTTATATCCCATTATATCTATAATGTGTTGTTTCCTGTTGTAACAGACCAACAGTTCTGTTAAAAGAAGTCCTCATGTGATGTTGAAAATGCTTCTGGTAACAGAAAATTAAGTATTTGACTTTTTGTATCAAGTTCTGTTTTTCATTTCAGATTTTGAGCATTTTTTTAAATAACCTAAATAACTTTGGACAGTACACAGGCGTGATATCATACAGTGTTGTATGCAGCAATCCTGCGAGGTTCCACTCTAAATGTCTTGGAGAGACTGAATCTGCCCAAGTGATGAACTGCTTCCTCCTGCTCCAATCAGAGGAAATGGCCTAATCCTGGAGTGACTTAAAGGTCAGACTGGCATCATCTTTGTTTAAGACATGTGCATGACACTGACACTGCTCTGTTTTCAGAGATTATACTCAGGAGTTCACAAAAAGATGCATGCAGTTGTCCGGTTAAGAAAGCTCTTATTGAAGAGCTCTTTCCTTCTTCAATAAAACTCTATTGACTCGAATGAGAGTTGCTGTGACTGACAAGCTGTAGCCCAGCTGTCTAGCGTGTTAGCTCACCAGCTGTGGCAGTTTGGCAACAAGCCCTGCAAGTACTCACAACGTCACCAAGCTTCTGGAACCAAATAGAAGAATATGCAGATTGATTTTGCGGTGCCACTTTCTGGTGTGACCGGGCCTTTGTGTGCTCTTCTTCCGAGGGAGTGACTGGATCAGTCTGTGGAAATATTAGCTTTAAATGTTGGTTTAGCCCTGGGCAAACAACTCATTATCACCAGCCAGAGCTAAAAAGTAGAGACTTAAGACCTGGACTTGAGTCACACTCTTGAGACTTGATGGCAAAACGCTGAGAAGACTTGACGTGGTGACCTATAAATGTTGAAAAATGCAATTTTGTTACCAGAACCTTTGCTTATTTGCCTTAAATGTGTTAGTCTATACAAACACAATTGTTTTCCATTCTCATATAGCCTATTTTCCTCCCTGCAGATGTGAAAATGATGAGGCACAAATCTTTTATTGCCCTCTTTTATTAACTTGAGACTTGACTTGGACTTGATTCAAAAGACTTAAAACAGCTATGTTCCAGGCAGACAATAGACACCAGAAATCTGGTTCTGGTTCTGGTTTGTGGGATCACAAACAAATACATTTGAAAATGCAACCTGGATCTGTATAACAGGTTTTTAGCTAGCATCCTTCTTTCTATAATGTGAGATAAACACAGCATTAAGTGTGTGGGAGCTTAAATAAAAAAAATAAAGAAAACATCAAATCAGAATCAGTACTAAATAGCTTCCACTTTCCGAGTGAATTTCAATCTTAAGAGCACAATGGGTCGTAAGGGAGAGGCAGCTTAAGAATCAGTGCTACCATTAACAAGGTAGGCTAACTAGCTTCCACTTCCTGAGTGGAGTAGCTATAACCGTAGCAGCACAGTGGGTGCTTCCAAAGGTTGTAAAGGCAGAGACAACTTTATTCTCTAATGGCTGATAAGTAATGGTATGTGGATTTGTAAAAAGTGGGGGGTGTCTTGTATCAGTGTTTGTAGGCTAAGCTAGATGCTAGCATCCGCCACAGATGTAGACAGCATGTTTCCTACAAACTCCGGCTCTCTATGTTCCCACAAACAAAGAAAAGTTTTAATCTATTTTTCTATTTCTATTCTATATTAAAATATATTTCTTTCAGCGCAGTTTAATTCTGATTCTATATACTGTATATGCTCCCCCTTAGGTCATATATCTTAACAATAGAAAATGTCCTTTAATTGCTTCTCTACAGAGCTGCATGTCAGATGTTTAATGTCACAAAACAATTTTAAGACAAATGACAGTAAGTCAGACATATTTCAGATTTATTCCTTTTGTGAAAACCAATAATTTGCAGTTAGTTACAAACAGAAAATGAGTGTGATTTCAGAATACCAGCATAAATATGGGATTGTTAAAAAGCTTTAGCTGAAAAACATGTATTTTAATAATAGTACAAATTCACTGGTTTCATCTTAAATATGAATATTTGCTGAGTTTCTTTGTAGTAAAGTGAATATCTTTGAGCTTTGGACTTTATGAGTATTTTTCACTATTATGTGACATTTCAAAGATCAAACGTTTCATCTTTGGAGGAAATAAGTGGCAGATTATACAGTAACGAGAATAGTCAGTCGCAGGCCTGAAGAGCCTGTTTCAGGGAAAAAAGAACTGACGCCACTGTGTTTTTTTTCTGCCTCACACCAAAACTGTTGGTAGATTTCTGGTGGGTTTAGAGAAGAGTTTCAGATCTAGTTTTTATATTTAGTGTTAGATTGAGGAAGCAGAAAAGTGTCACCTCGCTGTTTCCATATCTAATTGTGCAACCAGAGGCAATCTGAATTTTACTTACTTACTGTTTGTCCCACAACATATTATGGTAGACTCAAGTTTCATACAAAACTCCAAACAATGTCTGTCAGCTTTCTTCTTGTGAATCAAATTTTTGTAAATTTACCCGGGAAATCTTCCTAGTTTTTAAAATAAACACCACTTAACACCGCTTAACACACCAAAAAACGCAGGTCAATATCACTCGCTTTAGTTTTTGTCTGTCGAAACCTCCCACTCCCACGTCTGCGTCAAGTGTTTTAGTGTGTGGAGAATGAAGTGAACCCCTGCTGAGTATGAGTGACACTCACATGCACATCTAAGAACATGCAGACCCCCAGGCTTTACATTCATGTTTCGTAATGATTTAAGGCAAAGTCCCTTTGGACATGTGTCTCTTTTAAGTGATGGGACTGGCTTTTGATGCGTCAGTGAAGTCAAGTGCAGCCAGGTTTGAGCTCATAGAGCGTAAGAAGATACAGCGTTGCATTTACTTTCTTTGTAAACTCAGATCTTTTGGAGCCTGTAGCCCGATTATCTTTCTGGTTTTTGTTCAGTAATTCAGAGTGTCATGCTGTACTGCAGACAGCTCTGTGACACTTAAAACTAAACTATATAATCAAATCCAAATTTGTGTGAAGATTACTGGTCAACCTGTGGCGCTCTCCTTTCAAGCAACTCACTACAAGAACATGCTCAGACTCGCTAAGAGTACCTCTTCTGACTCCTCGACGTTTTAAATGGAGAATATCAACATCTGCCACTTCTGTCCCTCCATTCAAACGCAACACGCTGAATAATTCAGTCCAGCCTGTTTCTAAACCTGCTGCTGCTAACTGAGATGTAAATCCAGAGGACATTATGTGTGCATTTGCATGTGTTTTGGAAAAGTGCCTCACCACCAGTGATGTTTTGGGCCTAAAACATCCATTGGAGAGGAATCAACTACAGTGTCCACTGCTCTGATGAAGGCTTCACTCCGAAACATGCCGGTCTGTTCGTTGTAGATTAAATTCACCAAACATGAGGTGACTGTTTATCTTTTCACTGACTTTATGTTTTTCCTGAATCTTTTCTGGGGAAAACAAACTGATTGCAGTTCAGCAGAAATTCAGCGCAGGAGTAGCACACCTGTTTGCTCTTTGGGAATAAACTACACTCGAGCAGCATCTGGAAACAGAGAGTACTCTGAAGTAGAACAAATTAACTGTTGTGTCAGTTTCCTCAGCAGAATATAAAAACCATCTTTATCTTGTTAACATGTTGATCCTGAATGCCTACCGGGAGTCGTGTCACATGACATCCTTTGTGTTTCTTTTCAAAAGTCTGCAGCATTTCAGCCAGAGAGCTTAGTTTGAAGGCCTTTGGGTTTGGCTAACTGAGTCTTGTCCTTGAATGCAGAGATGTTTCGTTTCACCGACCCTCAGAGATTTTGGCCCAGGTCATTCCCCAATTACTGCTCAAGTGTTTTATGAGGGGTGATGGGGAGGATAGGGCTGCAGACTTTTGTGGAGCACAAAGGGAACTCGTGTTTTATGTTGGGAAGAGGTTGGGGGGAAAATCCGTTGAGTTTGTGGGTGCAATGGATGGCCACTCACCCGTAACAAACTTCTGTACAAAAAGCTATTCCGTCTGAAAACAATGTGCTGTAAAAACGTCAAGTGCTGACGTAAAGAAAGGCTAAACTCAGGAGTTACAGGCATCTTAAATCCATTACAGTCAGTTGATAAGGTCATGGCTCTTTTATAATGAAAAGACGGGGTTTTGGGGTGTGGGGGAGTAAGGAGCTTTATGGATAAGGAGGACTTACCAGTCCGTCGCAGTTGTTAATGGCAACCGCAGCCCCAGGGACGTCTGTGATGTCACCAATAAAGGTGCAGTCAGTCTTTAGCAGCTCACGGTGCAGTATCCTCTCCATCCCGCTGGTGGGTTCACTCTGGTTGGTGCCTGTGCTGGCATCACCAGCGCTGTCGCTGACGTTCCCGAAGCCGTGGACCTCATCGTGCCACTCCACCATTGCGCCCGGGGACACCAGCCTGTAGTTTGGGCGCAGACGGAGGTGGAACTCCTTCCCGAAAGCGGAGATGTTGAAGAAAAGCTTCTGTTCCGGTTCACCAGAAGACAACACCTCCCTCTTGACGCGCTGCTTGTGAGTGGCAGAGAGCAGGTGTGACAGGTAGTGTCCATGAGAGTCGGTGCTGAAGGGAGTGACAAGGCCGTATTCCTTCAGGCGGCTCCTCAGCTGGTCTGCAAAACAACGCAATGACAGTGAGACCGCTAAGGCAGCAGGAAGTGGAATAAGAGCAATAACTTTGTCAGTGCTTTTTGCAGTCCAAATGTTCATGTGATGTGAAATGAACTGATGTCAATGTCTCTTTTAAGCCACAGTGGTTTTGGAACTACATGCTGAAGCAAGAAAAAACAAGTTGTTGAGATGCTGTGGCTGCCTTTAAAGTAAATAAACTAGCACACAAAAATATGCATCCTATACTGGATGGTAATCAATATCATCTCGACGTAGTGCACCATTTACCCTCAGGCTCTTCATTGACTAATTTGTGGTCAACTCAATTGTACAAGGAAATCTGTGGGCCTTGAAACACTCTCAGTTTAAAGGAAATTTCCACCCAGGCTTGGTTTGCTTTTCCAAATGTGTGCAAAGGCAGACACATTCAAAACTCTTTGGTTTGGTTTTGGCTGGAAAATCTTTTTTAACATGAATATCTAAACCCTGTAATTTTCTTATAGGTTTTGACTAGACGACATTCAAACAGGTGTCAATGGTGAAACTCAAATAACACGTCTGAGGAAATGACATGCTTTGGAAATCATAATGTGCACGCTCAGGAAAAAAAGATGTAAAAAGAAACTGCATAAAAAAATGCATCATACGGACAATTTTACAATGGTACTGATAAAATGACACACATTAAGCTGTGAGGGATCACACTGACGGTGTTACATTTACACAGATAAGGAAACAAGCGCTTCTATCATAACTCCACGACCAAAGCAAACTGCAGGCACGCGTCTGTTCTGAACACATTACAAGGCAAACACCTCACGGTAGACTTTCTGCAAACACAGATGACATACAGTTTGATACTGATACATGAAAGGATTGTGCTACATGTGTAGTCCTGATTGAATTTAGAGCATGTAGGTTTCTAAACAGTTTGCTTTCATGCAAGAAAGCTGGTGTGACAAATCCTTAAGGGATAAAAACGGTATAGGGTCAAAGAGGAGCCAAGAATTAGCTCTGTTCATTAGTGAGTGTCTGAAGAGCCGGGTTTCACTGCTTAATCCTCAGGAGGGCCGGGTCTACTCTCAACAGCCATTTCTCCCAATTAGAGGAAGAAAAGAGCAGATTTCTGCATGTTCTGTCTTTATTCAGACCTACAACGCAGGTGCATTTTGATCTTTTCATAAAGCCTCTGAAAACTTGGACACAAATCTTATGTCTCTACAACATTAAATATTTATGACAAAATAAGCAGCAATCAAGAGTTCAGAAAAAAACATCTTTAGTTGTCATTTATTTAAGTTGTAATCCTTAAGATTACCTATTTAAAAAAAAAAAAAAATCGATAATGACGGAGTCTGCCACTGCAGATTGTCTACCTAAACACAATGGGAAATGATTCATGTAATTCATTCAGTGCTGTTGGATTTAAGTATTGAGGGTTTTCTTCTGAGAGCCTGAGGAACATTTACTTTGAATAGACCTTAAAGTCTTGGCTTTGCAGCATGTGGGAGACTTGCTCTTATGGGAATATGTCGTATTTACTGAACCGAGGAGCAAATATCAAACCATAGATTGGAATTGAAATTACTTTCCATGGAGTACATTCGCTCTGACAAGCTGAAAAACATTAAAGTTGGAGGTTTACAAGGCCACATTTTACCTGTGAATTGCTCACAATTCTGAGTGAAAGATAGAATCATTTCAGTGAATAGGGAGGCCAGACAGCACCACTTGCAGTCAGCCCGTTTATTCTAAAAAGGTCATCCCCTCAAAAGGCCCATCCTTCACTGTGTCACAAGAAGAATAACAAAAGACGATTTGGCACTTGCAATGCACTTACAGTATCGCCTGTCTTCTCTGAGTCGATTCAAAGTGATGCATTCTGTCAAAGTGAAAAAGCGACGCTAGAAAAGTGCATGTGGAAGGTTTTTCACCTTCTCCATTGACTTCCATCATTACAGAAGTTATTAAAATACCTTCTAAAACCAGTTGACACCAATATCATTCAAACATTTAACTGTAAAGATAATAGTAATAAAGACAACTTTTAGAAAGTTAGACACTTTACTACAACATAAATAGTTGACAGTATTTACCCTAAGAATCATTCAATGAAAGTACAGATTGAATAGTTTGCTTGTTTAATCCCAACATTTCAATTGTTTTGCGTATATAATCAGGGTTGCCAGGTCTGTGTGACAAAACCAGCTGCTTTTAAAGTCCAACAGAATTGCCATCATTGTCAAATGTATTGTAATATCTAGAAAGGAACACCATAAATGTTTAGTGTGCCGGAATTAAAAGGTAAACAGATCTTTCACCCAGGTCCTAAAATGGCTGTTTTCACTTTCCCATTCATTTGTATATTTCTTCCCTTATTTTGCCCACTTACCACAGTTGCAGACGAAGAGCATTAGGTTTTGTGTGTGTGTGTGTGTGTGTGTGTACGTGGGCATACGACATGTCCCATGTCCATGTGTGTGCGCGCTGATCTAAAGTCAGTTTAATAGGATTTGGGTATAAATAAACCCAAATCGTTCATTTCATTTAAAATATTATTTTTATTTATAGGCATAACTCATGCAAAACAGGTCTACCCAACCAAAAGAAGTCAACCTGCAGCACCACTTCAAAAGTAGCCCAATTGACCTGGCAACACTGTCTGTAATGTGCACGCTGAAAGGAACATTTCAGTAAAATGGTATCTGGCTTTTGAGATGCTTGGGAGCCACACATCTCTACTTTCATGAGTTACCCACTTCATTGTTGCAGCACAGCTTCAGAAGACACTGGGTTCAGATACAGGAGCCAAGTAGAGTCATATCTATTTCCACCAAGGTTATCAGTCCTGTATGTCCATTTGTTTGTTTGCTTAATTGCTGGAGAGATTTCTGCTAAATGTGGTGCAAAGCCACAGGCCAAGGAATATGTGAGTATTCTGTGGTGGAGACGGCGCCACCATGTGGTCATTTATAAAGCACAGTAGCTTATGGCTCATTAACTATGAGGTGTAGATGCAGAATTCTTGCATGAAGAGATTCTGTGCCATTTAGATTTTTTGGAATACACTGAATACGTTGCGCAGTTGCAACTAAATGTTGATAAAAGGTGCACACACCTAGGCCGCGCGGTCCTGCATAATTTGAAGGAATTTCACCTATAGATGGTGCTTCCTTATCGAGATACACTTAAATAACCATACGGAACCACATGGCAGAATGAATCCCTAATCATAATTTAGTTCTAATATCCCCGGACAGGATTTAATTTAATTAGATGATTGTCTATATATGTACTTTCATGCAAATCTCAATCTGGATTTTTCTCTTTATTTCTCAAATATGGATTTTAAGGTATCAAAAAAAGTTAAATTGCTTCATTAAATGTATTGTATTGATTGATTAAAGGCATTTCTGGTTTAAATGACTATCCGTGGGTTATATTACACAACTACCTTCATCAAAACACCAAATGAGGGAAAATCTTTGGGGGAAATGTTGTTCATCCTTCCAGGAGAGTTCAGAACATCTAATCCAAGGAGCACTCAAGTGTTCTGGAGGCTTGTGGTGACCCAACACCTTACTGAAGTTTTTTTAAGAAGTTTTTGTGAACCTGACACAACTCACAGGACTGGATGATGCATCGCCTCAGCTTGAAAACGTGTGACCTTGAACACACCACAGAGACAAAATCAACAAACCAAACAGCTCAAGGTGTTCAAACAAACTAGTGTGTACGATGTGTTGCCTGCCCATGTCTAAAGCAAGTGTTTATAGCCGTTCCAAATGGCCACACTTGAAGTCATAGAGATTAATTGTACAAATGGGGCATTCATGCCAACTTTCGCACCTCTACACCCCTGGCCAGTCTCTACGTCCAGTGGGCATAGTTGCTGGATTGTGTGACACCAATTCCTCAGCTGAAAGGTGCTTTCAGGCGCTTTGTTTGAAGAACACTTTAGATTACAATTGAGTTTAAGACAAGAAGTTGCAACTGAACCGGTTTTGCTTTGCTTTCTGCTCATTTGGCCTCATGCAATAACATTTTCATGTACTTATTCCAAACCTCTCTTACTTTTTTAGGTGATGTTTGCTCGTACGAGTGTTTCAAGAACAAGTCAGATTCACTAAACCATCTACACATCCTGACGAATGCCACCTGCTCTTAAGTAGGTGCAACTTCATGTGGTGTGGTGAGATGTGATGTGACGCCCCTACAGTTGCCCTATAGGGCTGATCTCTTACGTTCGTGGGAAGGTTTTGTCCACATAAATCTTATCAAAGAGTAAAATGAACTTTACACAGTGATGCTTCAGGACCCGCTGTTGGAAACCAGCAGAAGAATGACAGCAGTTGTATTCGGGGTGGCCAAAATAATTGGAACATTTTACATTTTAACACAGATGTCAGTGACAAGTCATCAGAGAGCGGCCGTGCTGTGACTGGAATAGTTTGATATGAAGTTGCTAAAGCAAAGCGGTCCAGTCACAAAGATGAAGAAGAAATTATTATTAAGTAGCTAATGCTACAGACAGCAACTTGCACAAAGACCTGGAAGCTTAGAGAGATCTTTTAACAATATACGTAAGTTCTCAAGCCAAAATATGACAATTAAATCTGTTCATGACTTGTATGACAGGTCTGTACTCTTTGGGAACTTGAGAGAAAACTCTAAGTATTATGAGAACATTATTTGAAGGCAACAAGTTCTCGTAAGTCACTTTAGGAACAAAATACGTTCCTACAAGTGGTTCTTGCATGAGGCGTGCTGACTTTAATTTGTGGAAGAAGAAAAGTTAGAGGGGAAATTTGAAGAGAAACCACACGTCATGGGTGATACAACTGCTTTACAAGGCTGATAATGGCCAAGAAGAGCCAACGGTGGCAAACTACAGGCGACCACAAACGCCCACCACAGTCCAACTGGCAGCTGTCGCCTTGCTGTGCGAGGAGGGCCATGAGGTGTTCAGAAGATAACGGCGGGCGTACAAGGATCCTACGTGGACACTGTTGCAGCTCACTTGTTTCTTAACCTCAGAATGGATAACAGATGTGCAGGATTTAGAAGTGGAATTTTCTTTCCTGTATAACAAAGCCCTTGAAGCAGTTCGCTCATGTAATATAAGTGTGTGTGTTGGAGGGCTGTCTGTGTGTGTGTGTGTGTGTGTGT
>JAVQJD010025132.1:0-21011 GCA_036023655.1 Nannoperca australis | reverse complement strand
CCTCTCAAAAGTGTGCACTTTGAGTACTTTGTTGTGTTTTGTACTCTCAGTTGGACAAAGCAAGCAATTTGAATCAATCTATCTGTCTATCTGTCTATCTGTCTATCTATCTATCTATCTATCTATCTATCTATCTATCTATCTATCCATCTATCTCATTTTTCAAGGAACTTGGAGAATCCGTATTTAACAACGTTGTTAATGAATGCAGTGCTTTAAACTCTTAACAGAGGATTGCTATTAAGTTTGTCTGGGCAATATAAAGATTGTCAAGACAGCCTTGAGAACTAAAAACAATTGCAGTCAGACAACCACATACAAGAAACAACAAATATAAAGTCAGACGGCCAATGGCAACAAATAGAATCATTAAAAGCAATTACAAGAGTCATAAAAAACATCATATAGTAAAGCTTTAAATTTCCAAAGGGGAATAAAATAATCTAGCTAACTGCCTGCTTTGAAGCCAGCATGACACCATTAACCACCATTAGTCAACGGCACAGTCGCCCCGCGTCCCCTTCTGCAACACTGACTGGCGGAGAGGTGGAAGGTTTCATCCAGGACACCTTGCAGTATGTTGAGTGCCTTTTTGTTTTTAGTACGGGGCGACTTCAACAACAAAGGGAACCTTTTGGTGGCTCTGCAGCTGTGTGCGTCAAGCAGGGGGCTAACAGGTTCAGAGATCAGTTCACAGTGTCACCAGGACCAGTTAAATAAGGACTGAAGACTGAAGAAGACTAATAAAAATAACACATGCTGCACAGAGAGGACTAAGACTAACAGCACGTTCAGCAGCAGCAGAAGCTGCAGCTGTGTGTCCCCACCTCCCTGCTTCTACTTAAAAAGAAACGTATGTCTCGGCTGTAACCCTCCTAATTCCTTGATATTTAAACATCTCCCAGGCCTTTTCAAAAGCCATTTAGGCATCAAAAGAAGGGAAAGGGATTAAACTGTAGCAGTGTAACAAACCCAAAGACAAGACTTCACTTAGTTTCATTCTTCTGAGACCGTTTGCCAACTAGTAGCCACGACATCTGATGGTTTCTTCCAGACCACCACACATATGTATGTTGTTACGTCAAATGTTATTGGCCTGTTGTCTGCAACTTGATTGACAGTTATTCTGTAATCTCTCTCTCTTTCCCACTCTCTCCGTACTAAGTAGTCGTTTTCCATGGCTACAAGGCCAGTGAGTTTCTAATGTGCTGAAATCACACGTGATGGGAACTGACTGTGTGTGTTTGTGTGTGTGTGTGTGTGTGTATTTGTGTTTGTTTGTGTAAAATTAGTGGCTTGTGAGTAAAGGCCTTTTTGATGGAGACAGCCAGGGTGGAGTGTGGGTGGGGGACGATAATGGATAACAGTCACATACACAATGACACAGACATACCTTTATGAACAGCATAGACATTGTTAATGAATATTGCATTGACGTGAATTGTTTGCTAATAGAAAGTGCTGCATGCCTCTTAAATTGTTGATTTCACAGCAGAAAACTTTTTTTGTTGTTGCTTAAAATAGCTTCCAACGTTCAAAATTAAAAAATATCATTCCTCAACAATTGTTTTATTCTGTTGTGTTTTTACATGATTTGTTAATTGGTATTTTAATGCATATGAGTAATAATCTTTTATTACTCTGTAAATATTTGAACTCCACAGTGAGTCTTGCGCAGTTAAAAACTGTTTCTCATTGCAAAATGTATTTGTTTTCATCACATTGTTTATGTTGTGTGATTTGGTCTTTAGCTCATCTTTTTTATTGAACTCCAGTAAATTGTCTTCAGAGTGCTTCAGCTTATGTTGCTCAAAGCCATAAGCTATATATTTTAACAAACTAAGAACACACACACACACACACACACACACACACACACACACACCGATTTAATATAAAGTGACAGCTGTGATAAATTAATTTTACAAGCAACAGGTGTGTGTGTGTGTGTGTGTGTGTGTGTAGGCAGCGCAGGGCTTGTCACTGAATTGATATTTGCAATATGTTTTGTGCGCACTGACAAATATAAAAAAACTTATTACAGATAAATAACTGATTTAACTGACCTTTTTGTCTCTCACATCTGTAGCTCTTGTTTCTCTGCTTCTTTTGTCCTCTTGCTAAATATCTTTTTGTTTCCTCCTCCTCTTAATTTTTCTTGGTAGTTTTTACCAACAGGACATTTGCGTCATTGTGCCACTTAGTTAACTTCCAACATCAGACCGTGTTCATTGCTCTACAGGGGAGCAGATTACAATAATCAAAGATGTAATTCTTCATAAACAAGACAAAAACAAAGTGTCAGTTTCTCTGCATTGCTGTTGCTCTCTCTCTCTCTCTCTCTCTCTCTCTCTCTCTCTCTCTCTCTTTCCATCCATCCCTCTCCTTCTGATCAGTTTTCCAATCTTTTCTATCTTCTCTGCTGCACAACGTATTATTGCAATAATAAACATTCATAAGTGGCAGCCAAACTTTATTCATTTTTAGCAAAATAATTCCTAGTCAGGCTTTTTGATGCCAAAAAAACGTCATCATCCATCACCACCATACTGTAACTAACGTGAGTATTGCAGATATCACTGCTACAGTCATACCTTGGAGTGATTCACACACTTTGCTAAAATGCAAGCAAACACAAGCAACACTGATGAACGTCTAGCGTCACGTCCAGCATTGATTTTAAAGGCCATTCCTGCTTTTAATCTCTTCCCCTCCTCTTTTCCATTTGTAAAACAAGATTTCCTGCTCCACTTATTTTGTTCGAATCTTTGCTTTCACTGTTTTCTTTTAATCTTTTAATGCATCTACTTCTGTATTTCCAGTTTTTTATTTATTTATTTATTTATCTGAAACAGACTCCTGATTATTTCTTCTTCTTTCGTCATTCTTACTTATATTAAATTTATCCAGGGTGTGTGATGACAGGGACAATTTCTGTAATTAGTCTGTCTTGCACAAACAACACACACACACACACACACACACACACACAACATTTACTTACACTCATGGTAATATATATATATAGCCTGACTTCTCATTAAATCAGCTATAAGGATGCAGTTTGTGACTGTCTTACCTTTAAACCAGGTGTTTTTTTTCCTCACTGGTTTCTTGGCGAACACATCCAACATGTTGATGAAAGTTCATTGCTCTCATTACATCTTATTTAACTGCCACATGACAAAAGACTGGGGCACCTCTGGGTTGTCCTTATTGTTAATTTGTGCCAACTTGGAAAACAAGTTTTTTTTATAACTGTTTAATTCACTATGACTAGCAAGTGTGTACTTTAAAGCTCACTAAATCTGAAAAATAAGGAGCAAATTAGAGGGAACTAGTTAAGCATTAATTGTACAGACAAACTCAGAGTTTCTCAGCAGAAGTCCAATGTGCGGGCTGCATATTTAGAGAACCACACAGCCGGAGGGCCATGGGCAGCAACCAAATCTGCCTGGTTCAACTTTTGTGTTTGCAAACTGGTACAAAAGTCCAATTGGTCAAGCATTCTAAAATAAACCCCTGTTTGTATAATAAAGAGAGCCTGGCTGCCTATGAATTACTTGGTGTACTTAATTATGTTCTCTGTGCTGGGAAGGGATGTTTACCTCTTGAAATATTGAACATTTTCTACACATCACTTTTTTTTGCCAAACAAAAATACCGTACATCACTCTACCATGTATAAAAATGTATTTTAATCTGATTGATGTAAATGCATTTCATTGGGTTGATTAATTTAATTAAAGGAAGAGCGCAGAGAGACTTATAGTTGTTGTTGTTGAGACATCTACAGTAAACATTTAAATGAGAGGTACTGATTATCAGCATCATCACACATAATACTAAAATCATGCATTGATGCCTTATGCCTAATGCACACTCCATGCACACTGAATGAGATGATTATCAGTCCAACAAACATCTCTCATATCTCATGTGCTTTATGAGTCCAATTTGGATCAACAAACAGCAGAGCAACAGTCAGGCATAACAATGAGTGGTGCTCTACTACTGTGTGTGGATAGAATACCACACAGTGCTCTGACAGGCATGCACCTTTGCAAACAAATGCTGCGGTCAAAGCAGCTCATGCCACCAGGCTGGCATTCACAGCAATCGACGGTATATGTAGCACACAAGCTACATGCTAGCTCTTAGCTGGGCTGTACCAAAGCAGTCCAATGGAGGGCGCCTGCCTTCGAAAGCTGGAGCATTTTTTCACCTCTACAAGTCAACCAGTGAGCACGGTGTGACTTCTGGGTTTATGACCAAAAAGGTTAGTAAAGCTGTCTTTTCAAACATTTTATTAGTATATTCAAGTGTTTTTGTGGCTGTTGAGGCTCAAACTTCAAGTACGTTTAGCACAAACAAGAACCCAATTTATTTCAAAAGAAGTCATTCATTTATTCACTGAATTAATCGATGAATTAACTTGGGAAAGAGCTTGGTGTTGAAATGCATGGAAGACTGCGTTGTGTTTACAATTTGTCAAACGCAGTATGTAGGGTTTGTTTTAATTTTTGCAGTGAAAGTAATAGCATCAGGACTTTTTTTTTGGTTTCATAACTTTACAATTCAGGAAATATAAACTGTGATATTTGCTTTGCAAGACCTATTAAGTTTTACAGATTTGTAAGTTGTCATTGGATTTGAGGCTTTTCTCTCAGTTGCAATGCGTTCACACCAACAACAAAGTAGATTGTAGATCCTGGTAAGATGTGTAGAAAATTTTAATTTTGCTAAACTTCTGAATTAAGTCCTTGAGGAGCTAATTTGCAGCCAGCTGAACAAAGATATATGATAATGTTTATTTAGTGTGTGTTAGCGTGTGCATATTTGTGAATGTGCTTCTCTGCAGGGAGCACTGTTTAACACACACACCATCTGGACTTCTTCAAACACTGCATCAATCTAAGTTCCTGAACATCAGTGTGTGTGTGTGTGTGTGTGTACACTTTCTCTGTTTGTGACTGCATGCAAATGCTTGTGTGGATTTGTCCGTGTTCACATGCCTGCACCTTGCATATTTGTGTGTGCTGTTTTGATTTAAACATACACACTTCTCTCTTATTTTCTTTTGTCAGACACTTTCAGGGTTTTTATGTTAATGTGTGAGTTATCTTCAAACCGTAAACAGTCTTTAATCAACCTTAACTTGAGGCGAGCCGAAACAAACAACTTTTCAGTTGCAAACTTTTGGTCCCATATAAATCTTTTACATGATTAGTGCTTACACTAACATTGTTCTGCAAACTGAGTTGCTGGGTTATTTGGGGTATTTAGCCTGATCAAAATGGAAATTCAGTCAGATTATCAGGTTATTTTTGAATGTGGTGAAAGAAATGTACCCTACAGTGTTTTTCTGTGTTCAGCACTTTGTGTCTCGGACTACAGACAGACAGGAGCATGATGACTGATAAAGTCTTTAAAGTGTAAGATCACTTTAGCCATGATTTGCTGTAATCTACTTTAGATTAGATTGTAGACTGAGGGTTATGTGGTCATTGTCTCCAGCTGGTGCCCACATCAACAGTCTGCAGCAATTAATATGTATTAGTGTTCTTTCCATTTGCACTAATTACATCTTTTAACCTACTTCCTAACCTACATTACCTCATTGTTGTTGCTGTTAGGGTCTCTGACATTATTGATAATGCACATTATCCCACTCTCACTTGCACTGCCACAGCAGGTAATCAAATCTCCCATTTCCATTTTCCCATTGCTTTTCTACTTATTATTGCAGAGCTACACCCATTACACCCTTCACATCCATCCATTCAGTTGTCAGAGTGAGAATGTTTGCCCTGTGATTCACTCCCTCTTACTGCAGAGCCAGGTATTATTAAATACAGAGTTGAGCCAGTGCAAGTTGAGATTCCCCTCTTTGCACTCTATAAATATAATTTAATTCAAACAGTCAGTTAGTTAGCCAGACAAAAAAAGAAAGGTCAGCCACTCGATCAACTAGGCTGCAAGCCAGCTAGTCAGTCGTCCAATTATGCAGCCAGTCAGCGTGCCAACCAGTCAATCAGTCATCTGGCCAAGTGGTCAGTCAGCCAGAGAAACAACCAGCCAAACAGTTTGCCAGCAAGCCAAATAGTAAATTACTTATTCAGCCCACCAGCCAAAAACAAAAAGCCAGCTAGTCAGACAGACAGACACAAGTGTAATTAGTGATAAGTGATTAGGATGTTCCAGTCATTCAGGATGAACAACTGCATTCTGCAATTAGGGCATCTCTCTTTCCTTCTCTGTGTCTCCACTCCCCCTTGTTCAATACTTTCTGCTCTCCAGTTACAGTTATGTGTGTATGTGTGTGTGTGTGTGTGTGTGTGTGTGTGAGTGTGTACACATACAAATACACACACACACACACATCACATACACACACAAACATTAGGATTCTGCTCTTCGCTGCACTTAGAGAAACTTCCATTGGGAATCCATTAGCGGTCTAAAAGCACTCAGACTAATTATGAATATAAATTCACTGATGTTCAGATGCAGCATTCAGATACACAAAAAGTTGTTTTTTCTCGAAACTAAATATTTCACTTTTTGAGTTAATACAACATTTTTTATAACAATATATGAAAGTACAGTTTTACATATAAACACACAACTGAGCCACTATAACTGATGGCATGGTGTTAAAGGTTTTCTCAAAGTGTTTATAAAGCCATTAAAGTTCATCAGTTCTGCAGTGATGAAATAGTAGATGTTTTGGTTTGTTTAATTCAGCTAGCCATTGATTTTGTAATCTTTTCAAGATGTTGCATTCTTCTGTACTTTGTTTCTTAAAGGAAATCATTTTATAATAATTGATTTTATATTTCTAAAGGAGCAACTCAACATTGCAGCTTGAACACGCCCCCTTCACACACTAAAACCCGGTGATGTTGTTCATTGAAAGTTGTTTTTGGGAGGGTCTAGATGACAGGACTGTTGCAATGAACATATGTTTTGAAACAAAGGTGTTTGTAGTCTTAAATCTTTCGATATACTTATATTCTCACTGGTTTTACTGGAAGATTTCAGAAAAATAGTCAATCTAGAACCCCCCCACCCCCATTTATTTTACCTAATTGTGATCAGTTATCCACTGTGGCAAATCAATAAACCACCTACAGTATATAATGAGTCCAAATGAAGTAATGTTCAGCAGTTTGTACCTCCAGGCCTTCAACAAATTTGAAGCTTTACCCTTTTCCCTCTTGCCTTTTCTCGTTTTCTCTCTCCTCTGCCTCCTCATGCCTCTATTCTCCAATCATGCTTTTCTGTGAACCTCTTAACCTCTGTAGAGAAGAGGGGAAAAGGCTGGAATATTGGGTTTCTGCTGCTAATGGGACACGTTCAAAAAGGGCCATCAGAAAATTGATTTCTTTTTTTCATTTTTTTTGCCACGTCTCCATTATTCTTTTTAATCGGGAGTAAAATCTGGCGACCCTGAAAAAGGAAGGATTATGGAGTCTCAATATGATTTGTAAATGTGTATTACATGATTTATAACTGAAAAAAGCTACATTTTTTACTTGAAAAAAAAAGATTTGCAACTTGAGAAACAACTTCTTAGATTTGATCCTTTTCGCTTTCAAAAAGCTTCCTGCGCTTACAAATGTCTTGTGTTACGCGTGGATCAGGTTACTGTTTTCCCAGCAGAAGAACATCTCTACCACCTAGCAGTAGCTTATTTAAGCCATATATTTACATTTATAGGTTACTGTATAGAGTATGTAGTTGATAAATGTATGTGGTAGAAAAATGTCTTTCCCACTTTGAAATTAACCACGAATACGCTGAAAGCCCAGGTGTCCCAGTTTTCCACCAGCACTTCAACACAGCATGCATTTACAAATCTGTGGAGCCGTGACCAGCGTTAATATAGTCTCAAAATCCCAAAAGCGAAAAAAGGATCAGATCTGAGAAGCTGAAATTAAAACTCTGTAAGGCAAATATTTTCCAATCTTGTTTTTCAGTCATATAATCATATAATACACATTTACAAATCATATTGAGACTGAGTTCACTCCATAAAGGATAGCTTGAGGATTTTGACTTCATGATTCACATTTAAAGATATTTAATGAAAACCAATTATCTACTGCTGGGGTTCCCAAACTTTTTCAGCTTGAGACCCAAAAGAGAAATTTGGTTTCTCTCTGGGAACCAAACTTAAAAAAAATACATCATATAACTACTAATAAAAAACAGATCTATCATTTAAAAATCACCACTCTCACTTGTCACCACCACATTAGTCAAATACACAGACACAGACACAAATTGAATTTCTTACATTTGTCCGGCATGGAAACTAACACATATACACACTCTTTGCCAATTGGCAACTTAATAAAAACCTTAAGTTTGGGAAAGACTGATCTACTGTATGTAACTAACAACAGGAAGGTCTATAATTTTGGCAGACGTTCTTAACTATTGATGAAGTACTTTCCCTGCTCTGCTGCCAGCAAACAGTAACTAATAATGGTAACTTCCATTTAAGCAAATCACTGTGGGCATTGGCATTAATCAAAGTGATCCATTTCACAATTGTAAATATGTAACACCTCCATCACTCATTATCTCTAAAATGTACAGCAGCTGCTCTATAAAACTATCCTCCAAGCACTCAAAACCCCCTCTAGAATAATATTTTGTAAACACTTTATTCAAGTGGTGTATTGCTAATTTAGGTGCAGAGCTTTTCAGTTGCCTTTCATTTGAGTTCATCTCTAGGTTACAAGGTTGAGTCATGATTTGTTTAGGAGACATTCATCTCATTTATTGAAACAGTCTCGGCCCAGAAATAGTTTCAGTCGGAGGGATGTTGCCATATTTATCAACCCTCCACACAGTGGTGAGAACAAACGTCCTTCTTTGTCTAGACATGATAGTCTAAAGAGTTTGTGTGGTCACAGGAAATCAGAACCGAGTCAACAGAGGCAGCCAATTCCAGTTGTAATGGGATTTAAGTGGTTCTTTGTGAAAGCAGTTAATAATTATTGTTTACAGAAGACAGACAGAAATATATCAGACAAGAGGAGATGTGACAAAAGTCCTGATGCAAATTTGACCTCAGAGTGTCACAAGCACGTTGTCTGACCTGCAATTCACAAAGCTTTTATATCCACTCTTCCTCTCCCTTTCTCTCAGTAACTATATTATGGCAATAACAAGCTAATGTTGTTATGTTACACAATGAATAAAGCCAGTTTTACTCAGATCTCTTCTGTGTCTGCTGATAAAGAGGACAGATCCATTATCAGTGCTTTACACTGACACACAGACAGACAAACATTCATTTAATAGAGAAAATCCAATATGATAACTATAACTGTCACAGGAATCCAGACTGTCAATGTAAAGGAATTACAGAGAATGGCAGGTTTTTTTGTGTGTATTTATCCTAACTAGAGAATGCCCTTTTTTGCCAAGTGTATTACTTTGACTAAGATTTTTTTCCACTGCACAAAAGTTTTTTTTTTTTATGTCAGCACATCCCGTCTTGTGCTTCAAGTTGCTGTTGACTTTTCAATATTAGCTCATCCTGTCCAATATGTTACAGGCACCATGCATAGTGATGAACCAACAGATAATTCAGACTCTGCAGTTCCACTGAGATCTACAGAGCTCTTTAGCATTTTTCAGACAGACAGAGTTAGCGTCTTGCTGCTGAACATAGTGAAGCATTTAGCTACAGAGTCAAATATTCCTGCTAAAACATTGGTGGATATCAAAACATAGCTCAAAGGAGAGTTAATATTGGACTTACATTTGTCACGTCAACAGAACATCAAATGACTGCTAATGTTGCTCTGCATTTGGTGAATGTTGAAAATAGGCCACTGTTTGCTAACGATTTTGACATAACTTAATGAGGTGATACTATGTTAATGTTGTGTTTACAGCTTATTCCGCTAACCTCAAGTGACAAAAAAAGAAAAAAATCCATCAATACTGCTCTAACCATGTGCTTCGAGTTTAAATATAACCATGAAAACATTCATTAAGGTTTATTTGTCTACTGTTGCAGGGAAAATACATTAATTATATGGTCAGTGAAAACGTGCATATCCATTCATTATGAACATTTTGTTTGCGGATATGTTCAACATAAACATTACTTTATGTTGATAAAAAAAAAAACGTTTTACTCTGAGTGGCATTACATTTCCTACATTTTTCTTTGCTTCTGCAAATTAACAATATATTAGCAATTAGCATGTTTGCCCTTTAATGTGTGTGTGTGAGTTTCTTTTTGTGTGCCTGTCTCTTGTAGGTCAATGAGAGGCCAGAAGTGTCAGTATATAAACTAAGATATCACGTGTGACCATCTGTGTCCGACATAAATCCCTGTTATCGCCACCATAGATTTTTATTATAACTCTTACGTAGGGGAGAAAGAACAGAAAAGCAATCATTATGCTCCAGAGAGAAGAGAGAGAAGGAGAAGGAAACAGAACGGGGAAAAGGAGAATTGGAAATGCTAAGTCATAATTGGGCTATAAAGAATATTGTTAGCAGCAAATGATCCACATAATGTGATGACTCAGCGGTTCTTGGGTCCTATCATGAGCCAGCAGTTCTGTGATAGGAGTGCATGTCACTCATGGATAGACACACAGGACTAAAGGTCAGAGCAGAACCAACTCTGAGATTTTGGCTGAGTTACTTCCAAAAAGCAAAGTATGTCCAGGTTGCACGGTCGGTTCTGTGTTTGCGCCCTTTTGCTGGAGCCGAGAAATGTTGATGGAAAACATTGTGCAGTGTCCGGCTTCAAAACATCAGGCGACCACCATCATATCTAGTCACGGTGGGAGTCGAGAGGAGTTGCAATCCCTAAGAAGCGGTTTTGTTTGTGGTTCACAAGGCAGAGGGTCCCAGATGTATGAACGCACCCACTGAGTTTAAAGAGTTTATTTTCTCCTGCACAACTGTAAAGAAGTTTCATTTGGTTGCTGGAAAAGCGCAGAATAAATAATTGTTCCGATTTCACCCCCTACCAGATCTCTAGTAATTACTCTTTATTTCTTTTTTTCTCCTTTTTTCTGGATGAGCAAAACTCGAAGCTGAATGTGAAACGCTTCATTTGCTCCAAAAGACAAAAAAAATCAACAGGAATAAAGAAAAGCTTCAAGAGATCTGGTGTGCGTTGACATCTGAACTTCATCACTGAGTATGTTTATCCAAAGTCGGTGTCCCGAGTTTTATCTTTACATCACTATCTTCTTTGAGGCACGGTTGGTGCAGAGCCTTTCTTCTTTCATTTCAGCTAAATGTGAAAGTTGAGCCTTTTTCTTCTTTCTTCTATGGTTCCATTGAAAACGCTCCAGTTGGGCCCGACTTGCTCAATACCACCACTGTGTGAATCCAGTAGTTGATCATTATTTAAATACAGAGTTTGTGTTAGCTGGCTATTGTGGTGTAAGTAATCCTGAGCTAGATGATGTAGCCTAACGTGAAACTTAGGTTTACTTTAAGAACACTTCATTTCTGACCTGTGTCACACTCATAATGTATCTGTACTGAGTAATCGCATGTATTTCTGTAGCCCCATTTAAAGTTGGTCACTTTGTGCGTCTTGGGCAGACTGGATAGCTCTTGAATATCAAAACAGCTAAGTGTGAATGCATCCAAGAAGCAGTAGAAAGACAAATTGAAGCATTCTAGCCAGTTGTTGAAAAGGTCTAAATGTATCCGTCTCTCCAAGATGCATGTTATCTTTTCTCCTCACTAGTGTAACTACACCAGTAAGTTCTCTGTGGAAATAACCACTCACAGGGCCTGTCCCATGGATACATCCATTATTTGTCCCCTGTGATAGTACAATTATCTGAATTTACACTGAAATTACACAGACATGAGATGTCACTCTCATTAAAACAACAGGAACAAGGAGATTTCAACAGATACAGTCATACAGAAGGTGCATTGAGTGTTTGGCTAAGGTGTTTTGGACCAACCCTTAAAGACAGAATAAAAGCTTACCCAAGTGTCTGTAACAAGTTTCAGGTGTTTACACAGATTAACTTGTGAATGAGATACTCAAACAAACCTAAGCACACTCGGTATGTATGTAAAAGATAAAAGTGCTCAGTTTTGGTGTGAAAGCTGATTTACTTTAGCACAAAATACAGCACCACCTGACATGCCTCCTGCACATGAATCATTTATGAGAGCAGAGGGGACCGTTGGGACTGTTTATGGTCTAATGCCGACCTGTCCAGAGTTCCCACAAGCCCCTCAAGTCGGGAATCTTGTCCCTCGCCATATAAGGTTTGATGTCGCAACTCCATCTGGATCCATTTTTGAGGCAGCAATTTTGTATCCTTCCTCCTGGCAAACATTTCACCCATTTTATTTGGATACAGGAGAGAATTCAGCTCATATGAGCTCCGTATCAGGGGTCGTGATTAAGACGCCAACAGGTGTGCGGTGGCTGGTTATTACGGTATGTTAGAGAGGTCAGTTCAGTGGACTCACCAGGTAATTGGTCATTAAGTTATGCATTTTTTGTCCCCTACCAACTTCACTACTTAAACTATTTTCATTGTCTTTGTCCTCTCTCCTTCTCCCCCTCTTGTTTCTCTCCCCATCCCGCATTATCCCGCCCCCTTCCTACGTCCCTAGCCTCCGACGCTCCTCATCTTTCTCCTTCTTCGTCTTCCTCTCTCCTATCTATCCATGCCTCACTCCTCTCTAGTGTTTCACTCACTCACTAACTCACTCACCCTCCTTCTCTCCACTTGCATATGCTGTAAATCAGAATAGGTTTCCGTGGGGAACTGCTCTGAATATTGTCTTAAATTTTTCATTCCTCATCTCTGCTGCTAGTTTTACCCTCAATTTGTTACCCAGAGCCAAAAAGCAACATGGGATTCATGAAACGTGCACACACCACAGAAAATGCGATTATAGCCTATCCATCTTTCTTTCCATTCTTCTCTCTCACTATCCAAAACAACATGGGAATCATGAAACGTGCTCACACCTCAGACTGGGGTACTTCTCTTGCTCTCTCTCTTGTCTCCCGTTTCCCTCAACCCTTCCCTCCCTGTTTTTGCCTCCCTTTTTATTAAATTTTTTCCCTCTCACTCATCTCGATTCACGTTATCACTCCTTCTCTCCCCACTTCAGTGTCTCTTTTTCTCTGCCTTTCTCCTCGTCTATATTTCACTCCCTCGTGCTCAGAGGTAATTCTCTCCCTCCTCTCCCGAGCCTTATTCATCATCATCATCATCATCATCATCACTTTTTTCCTCTCTCCCTCACGCACACACACATAGTGCACTCTCACATTGACATGCACAAATCCAGTCTACATATCAGTGTCACCTCCTCTGAACAATATGGAGGATAATAGCATTTGGGTGCTGATAGCGATGAGGAGGAAAGAGAGAGAGAGAAAGTTACACACTGCACGTGCAGAAGCTCGCCTTGCGTGTCAAAATTTGCTGGTTGTTTGCTCTTATTCTGAAGTGCATTTTTATCCCATGATGTTCTTTCTAAACGGTGTATGTTGTTAAAAAAGCATTTCAATAAAGGATAATTACACAAGGGATGAGAGAGATAAGGCGCAAAGACAGCGAGCAAGAAAGACTGACAGAAAAAAAGAGTCCGAAAAAAAGCCTATTTATTATGGATTTGGCTGAGAATGACATGAATAACAGGCTTTTCAAATGAGTAAAATATGGTTTAGTCAGAGGAAAAAAACAGCCAGTGATGCGCAGTGCAAGGCACTTAACAAAGATGGGAGAAATGACATGTTTTTTTGTTCACATCAAAAACCGAGGCTGTAATTTCTAAAACTCTGTATCTCCATTGTTAGGAAATTCTCACTATTATTACAATGAAAACTCCAAGTGTCAAAATGTTGTCAGCCAAGTTCTTAATAAATTTTATTACAACAGACGGCAAATTAAGGGATACACAGGGCATTGTATGAATGCATATTAGCATGCAAAATTAGACTTGATTAACCTTGATTTTGTCACAGCAGATCTGTCTTTTCTTTTTCCATTTCAATGACATGTACGTGTATAAAGTCCTCAAAGAGAAGAGAGCATTTTTTAATAATGTGAAAAGATAAATAAAGTGGGATACACACATGAAAAAACCCAGAATGAAAATAATTTAAACTAAATATTCAAAGAAACTTTCAACATAACATTCTGTGGAGGCAGCCAAGAAGAATTCTGTTTTCCCAAGATTCATTATTTTTCTTTTAAATTTCATGAAGGTAAACAATTCAAGGGTCAATGCTCTTGGCCAGAGATGTGCAAAGACACAAGAAAAAAACTTCTGATAGAATTACATGCATATGTTGTCCTTCAGACACTGTTGTTTGCTTGTTTTGCATGAATTATGTATTATATTCTACTTTTTTTATTGTTGTTCCTTTGTTTTCCTCCTGAATACAAACCTGCTGCTAACAGACGGATGTTTATTAAAATGTATTGCTCATTTAAAACCAACCTGTACAATTACAATACATGCACCCAAGAAATGAAGACACGTATAAATGTGCACCAACTGAACTCAGTCTATCATGCTTTAACATACACATTGATAAAAACAACAATCTCATAAAAGTAGACAGACAGAGTTGAGAGACAGAGATAGAGGGATAGAAAATAAATAACAAGAGAATAGAGTACACTACACACACACAGGGAGGAATGATAAATTAACATCATGTGTTGTCATAGACAGTTTACCCATGTGACATTAGCTAAGATGATGGATGAGCGCGGTTTATAGACTAAAATATGTCTTCGTGTGTGCTTCCATGTGTGTATCTGTATAAAACAAAGCGAACAAATTTGTGTTTATCTGGCTTGTCAACTAACAAATATGTATGATTTCTTAGAAGTGAATTACATTATTTCAAGCTTCTACACTTTTGGTAGTGTATGTATTCTTTTTTTTTCTCTTAACTCTAACACTTTCCCCTTTTTTTCCCACGTCTATGCTGTTGTCTTTTATTATTGCTGTAACGAATGCTTTTATAGGATTATTTAGTGGAGGCTGAATTTATCAGGCCTTAATCCCTAATGTATCAAAACTGATCTGAAGTATAAGAATATAGACAAGAGAGGGCAGGTTAATCATTTTTAATGAAAACTGCAGTATAGATGTCTGCATGTGTGTGTGTGTTTCTGTTTGAGTGTAAATGCTCGAGTGATTCTATTTATTTAATTTAATTAAATATTTAATTTATCATGTCATCAAATCTGTATTTTATTAAACCAGATTCGATCAGTGAATTAGATCAGCAGAGGGCTTACAAGAAACAACTGACACAAACATTCAAAAGAACTATGGGCAACAGTAATAAAGATCATTGTGTTACGTGTTTATTGCTTTTTTTGCGGAGAGGGGAATAGTTTTGATGAACACCACAATTAAAGCCCCAAAAGGTGATAAGAGCCTACTGTAGTGCTTATATGGCTTCGACCTCAGCTGACGGTTTACCCTTACCCCCCCAAGACACCTAAATAACACCTCAACTCCTTCTTCTCACACTTTTTCAAGTCATTCAAGTCCTTACACTATATACAGTGGCATGGGTTCGATCCCCGCAGGTGGCTCAGTGGCCTTTCTGTGTGGAGTTTGCATGTTCTCCCCATGTTCACTAGGGGTTTCCTCCATAAATCATAAAAACCCCATGGGAAAAACATGCAAGAAGAACGGATCGCTGCCCTGTCCGTGATCAAGACAGGGCATGAACACTTGGACTTGGTCCCCGGTCGCCGCATGGGCGGCTGACCACTGCTCCAGCTGTCCCCCCGGAGGAAGGACGACTGGATGGGTCAAAAGCAGAGGACGAATTTCACCATGGGACGCAATTGCATGTGCATGTGTGTGTTTGCAGTGTTTCACGTGTGACCATTAAATGAGGCCTCTCTGATCTTCTTCTTCTTTAACTCCCATTTTCCCTCATCTGCTACATACTTTTTCAGTTGGTCCCTCGTATAAAGCCAGTAATGTAGTTTATCCCACCACAGTCTCTTCAGAAATTGCACTCTCTAGTTTATTTTGGACTTCAATAAAGTTGGTTCACTCACAAGACACATATTAAAAAACAATGGGCGCAGCAGAGGCAGTGGTATCCTTACTTTGAGTACCTACTCTCGGTCAAGCCCACGAAATGCTGGATCCTACGTTTCCCACAATGCAGCAGGTATCCTCTTTTTGTTAGACCCCAGTTTTAGAAGAAAACTGTGATCACCAGGATTATTTTTGACACTCCTCCAGAGCCACATAAGGCATTATACAATAGTTTTCACAGCGTGCTCCATGAAATCTTGTGTCTGTAATTTAAGATAATGACAATTATTTGTGCTGATTTTTCAGTTAAGCCCTCATTCATTGGTCTGACGTCTATTTGAAGATATTGATTACCAACTTCCTGATATGATTACACTGTCTAAAAGCTTTTTTGTTATAGTCTATGGACACATTATCCATATTTGATGCTGTTAAGAATTTTTAACCTGCTTATGCTGTGCAATCATTTGTGTGTTATACCACTAATCAATCCAGAGGAAGTGGTGTTGTGATAAGTTGGCCATCTCTCTCTCTCTCTCTCTCTCTCTCTCTCTCTCTCTCTCTCTCTCAGATTCTATACCACACTACATTTTTTTAACAAAATATTGCACTGCAAAACACTGCCAATAAAAAAAATAAAAATTTCTTTAAGTGAAAGTCAGTCACCATTCCTTATTCCTCAACATTAACTCAAACCTTATCTGTGAACATCACCAAGAGTTAGAATTGCTTCACTGGGAGTAACAAGAAGAGCTTTTCCAGGAAACTAAATTATTATTCACTGTTGTGCCAACATTTCTAATAAGGAAAATATGTCCTTATCCCCCAAAACTGACACTGGTGATGTCCACAAATATGGAATAAGATTTCAGAGATCAAGAGGAAAACATGTCTGGTTGTCTGGTTTTTGGTGAATTAACCCTTTAAAACTGCTAATTGTCCGATTAGAAGGCAAAATGTAAGAATTGCCATTGGTTTATGGTATGTTGTCTGCAGAGTAAATGAAAAGTGCTGCTGAACAAAGACAAATACAAGTGAAAGCCCGTATGGAAAGCTGGATTTGATCCCACAAAAATGGCTTTGATAGCAATGTGTAAAAGTAGACACTGGTAGCGTGTAGACAGTTGGCACCATGACACAGACAAAGACACAGAGAGAGAGCAACACATCGAGAGAGAGGGAGAGAGACATTGTGGTTTTTCTTCTCATGGATATATAATCAGTTTAAGAGGAAGTTTTTTCCCCTCAGTTTTGCTTTGATGCACAATCACATTTCGACCCGCACTGTAATTCTCTGTCTCACTCTGTCTCTCTCTTCATCTGTCCCTCTCCCTCTCTCTCTTTCTCTCTCTCTCTCCCTCTCTCTGTCTTTCGTGGTGTTTGATGTGGTGGCACCCTGGCATTGTTCTTGCTATTGTGCCAGTGTGGAAAAACGGGAGGAGGGACAGGGGACCGGGACGGAGGGAATGAGACAGAGATAGATGAAGGGATGGTACTGCAGTATTGATGTGGCATTGAGGCCCCAGTAAAGTTGAAAATCTGGATATAATTGACAGCTACGCCGGCAGATCTGGGATTCCCATCAGAACGCAGCGGAATGTTCTAGAATGACCTCCGAGAACTTTCTGGAAGGGCCAGCAGGCAGCAGGACTCGTATATCATCATATCATCATCACAAATACCAAACATTCATGTTTCTAATTATTCCTCCTGCTCTCCCTCACAGTTTATCTTCCATCACACTGTCCTTATCTCTCCTATCTGTGTTTCTGAGTATGAGTGTACTTTCATGTGTCTGTGTAAGCCTACTTTATACATATTTTTTTATGTTGGACTGTGTGATCTATCTATCTCTGTGTGTGCACAAGTGTGTGTCTTTGTGTAGATTTGTGTGTGTGTCTGTCTTTGTGCGTGTGTGTGTGTGTTTGCTGTTGTACTTCTAACTTTATGAGGACCAACTGTCATACATTTGTGTCCTGTGAACTGACCATTTCTTAATTCTTCACAATTTGTCAGTTACGTAAGACTTGGTTTTAGGGGTAGTAGAGTAACTTTACACCACCTGAAAATCTTGCTTTTGACTGACCTTCAGTACTCCCGTTCATAACCTTTCCACAGTGATGTACAGGTGTACTTCAGGGC
This sequence comes from Nannoperca australis, assembly GCA_036023655.1. Lineage (NCBI taxonomy): Eukaryota > Metazoa > Chordata > Actinopteri > Centrarchiformes > Percichthyidae > Nannoperca > Nannoperca australis. Next base: position 2,810 of record JAVQJD010025132.1, on the reverse strand, counting down.
CCCATGACATGCTGGGTGTGGTCACAGATCCAACAAACCACACGTCTGACCATTTTACTCTATTTGAGCGTGCTAAGTGAAATTTTTGCACTATAGAGTGCCCTCAAAAATCATACAGTGAAACAAAAGAAGTAAAACTGGCTGCCAACAATACCCTAATTCAAAGTGTCACATTTTATAGATGTAAATTACAGCTGTGCCACTCATCTGTCAGAGATGACACAAAAAGATTATGATTCAAAACAGTTTGAAATCTCCATTTACTGCTCATTATAGAGTAAACTGAGTGTCTGTTACAGTATATAGGGAGTATTGAATGAGTGAATGAAGGAGTGATTTCAGACAGCTTATGTCTTGAAAAAGTCAATGCATATATGTTTTTATAGTTTTTTTTTATGAACCTTTTAAATGTTTTTTGGAAGCTTTTTGCCACCATAGTACATTTTATATGCATTTTTTTATAGGACTTGATGGTGTGATACTTGTTATTTTGTTCTTTGCAACCCTTTGTTGTTTTGTGTGTCCACTTTGGTTACACTGTAAAATGGGTGCTAAGCATAAGAGCATTAGGTTTATTTGTATCATCAAAGACATTTTTGGACAAAAAAGCCTCCACTTCAATAGAACCTCATCTCTTGATCATTTTGTGGTCATTATTTGCAACAGCAAGCGGACAAATCTGCTCTAAAGCATTTTGACATGAAGGCTTCAGCAGAGCAGATGCAACGTCAGTATTGTTTCTCTTTAACGGCATAGCACACCATCAGCGACGTGTTTAAGATTTAAGTTATTCAAATCATATCATATGATCTCATCACACCGAGATAATGGGGTTATACAATCTGTATCCATGAGCATCTGCAGGTGTGTGCAGTGCATGTCTATATTTAGGTGTTTCATACCACAACTCCTTTACCTATCCTTACACACACACACACACACACACACACACAAATTTTTTCTCAGTCTCCCTCTGATTCTCTGTTTGACCCTCTCTCTTTCTCTGTATCGATTTAGACCACAGCAAATTACTTATTCCATTTAAATAGCTCTGGATGAATACAAAAGAATCCCTTTACTGACTCATACTGAATGCTGAAAAGACAATAAAGAGAGAGCGACTTGTACAGACTTCTAGATGAATCTCTATGTTAACTAAATATAAAGAATACTAAGAGGCAATCCCATCGTTAACTTGCACTGACTACGCAATTATTCCATCTGACAGATCTGGGTGCTGCAGGCCAGAGCTAACTTACTTCTGATGCCTAAGGTGTCACGCTTTGTGTAGTAGCATTACCAGTGTGTAGGTAAATGTCAGTGTGACTAATGCCGCAGTAGGATCAAAGAAGCAAAAATAGTTTAATGTATTTCTTTATACACTTTCTGGATCTACAAGTAGGTCAGGAATGTGTTTTAACCCATTGATGTGTTTTTTCTAAAGCCCCTTATGTCCCTCTCGCTGACAACAAATTAATTTATCTCGCTGTTGGGTAAACTCAGGAGATAAGATAAGTCAAAGAACAGTGAACAGTTTTTTCTTATCACAGTCATATAAAAAATCTAAAAGAAAGAAAGTCAATATATTTCTTGTAGAGATTGCAGATCTGGTAGAGTTGGAGATTAGCTGTTGTTTTGATAGCGTGTGTAGTGATGCTTTAAATTACTGAGTTTCAAAACCCAGTTGTATTAAAGGTGCTGTATGTAACTGCTACCATGAAGGAGTTTCTCATGCTTCTTCATCACCTTCAACAGTTTGTTGCTCCTGCACAATTTTCTTTCATCTTTCATCATACAAATTTGGATACTTTATTTTCCTTTAACATTGTAATTGTGAAGAAAAAGTGAAGTTTCAAACTGCTCAGGAATCACTATCTTAGTTGCACTGTGCAAATAGTGACTGGGGTCTACAAATTAATGCTTTTATTCAGACATTGTAAAAAAAGACCTTACCTTACCTTACAGTACAAAAACAACAGGTTACTGAATTGCTTATAACTTCATTTATTTCAGGTAACTACATTTTGCAAAAACTGAATGGGGAAATCAATCAAATGTCATCTTAATGAATCCACTCTGTCTTTGTTTTAACTTTGAATATAAATTAGAGACCTGTGTTGGTATACCATTGATATTTTGCTCTCTGAGAAAATGTAAAAAGTGGAAAATGTCACCTGTACCTGTCAGCCGTAACTGTGTTGTGTGTGAAATTCAATGGTTCAATGGAAAATTCATAAAGCGTGCGTGAAAAAGATAAAGGGCGATGATGAGAGACTGAAAGAGAAAAGGAAAGAAAGACAGAGACAGCGACACTCAAAGAGAATGAGTGAGCCAGAGAGGACGGAAAGAAATAGGCGGTGGGCGGGGGGGGACCGAGAGATGATTGATGGAGCCAAAAAGCCGATTTCTTGCTTCATCTGATCTGCATTACTCTGCAATCAGCAGACACACACACACAGACACACACACACACACACACACACACACACACCTTGCAATCAACAGACATACACACTCTTAACGTTTCTCTCACAGACTATTAGTTTGCAATCAACATACAGGTTACTGATCAGCCACTGTCATGAACAACACACACTGCATACATATAGACTCCACACACACATACAGCACACACACATACACATGCACACACGCACTCAGTTTAAGCTGGTGATGAAGTCAGTATTCATCTACACTGGTGCAGATAGCTTCGGTTATTACACACACAGATCCAGGCTTACTCACACACACACACACACACACACACACACACACACACACACACACACACACACACACACACACACACT
>JAVQJD010025131.1:0-11726 GCA_036023655.1 Nannoperca australis | reverse complement strand
CACACACACACACACACACACACACACACACACACACACACACACACACACACACACACACACACACACACACACACACACACACACACACACACACACACACACAAAATCTTCATTGACTGCACCAGCTTACACCAGGATTGTCTTTTTTTTGCCATCAGAATCATTTGAAAGATGCCATGATTACCAGTTTTGCCTTCAGGTGCGTCAGACAGGAGAAAGTCAGGAGTTTCTAGACACTTCAACTGTCTACCAGGCTCCTCGTTCTCCCTCTCACTCTCCACAGTGGCAGAGTGGAAGGAGGTTCCGGGCTGACTGCAAGTCCTCCTCTCTGCATCGAAACTGGACAGAGAATTAGAATTCTCTTCTTCCACAGCCTCCTTATTTCCTTTCTCAGCAATCTTCATCTCCTCCCTCGTCCTCCTCTCCTCTTCTTCCAGAGATGGAGGCTCGTCCTCAGGTTCCTGGTCACAATAAGTAATCTGTGTCTCTCTCTGGTTCTTTTTAAGGAAGTTTTTGACCTGTGAAAAAAACAAGTCTCTATTTACTTAGTCTTCTATGTAACATCCACTCTGCTACCTCCCACTCCTGACTGTCATTGTTTTACATCTCACAGATGAGCTCAGATGTTTTAATGTGATGGATGGTGAAGCTGTGTAGTGGAGCACTGTACAGTTTGGTATATTGTGTTTGACTGTTTAAAAGGCTGAGCCAATCTAAGAGAAAATCATTTGATCAGATTTGATTTCACTTTACTATCAGAATGGTTTTCTGAAATGTGTCTTGCGTCCCAAAGCATAAACCCTCTCACACACAAAACAAATACTATAACATATATTACATCAGACATTACGGATACGTAGCTTCAGTGCAATCGATTTAATCTCTCCCTTTTACAGCTCAGTCTGTACAGCAACACTGAGAACCCAAACTCTGATTCAACAGTTTGTCAGACTGGGAAACACTGTTCAGTGTCTAAATCGCTGATATTCTTCAAATAAAATATGAGAGGGGTGTGATGTAATATGACCAGCCAGAGACAACATCCTGTCAGCATACGCAGTTTAGCCCACAGTCTTTGAGCGGATATGTACAGTTCAGTCAGACAGTGGATGCTGACGTGGAGGTGGCAGCCATACTGATGCAGGGCAGCAGTGGCATTGACAGGCAGAGGGAGAGATGGGAGATTGAGCAGTTTGAGTAGACTGCAGATTGGGAGGGTGAGTTCGGTAGATGCTTGTGGAGAGTGAGGCATGTCACGAGTTGACTGCTTGAACAAGCTCGCAGGCGTCGCTGCATTAGGAGTCAGTGCATGGCTGCAGCCAGTGGAGATGGATTACCAACTTTTATAGAATTATCCGCCATGTGAAGACATTCAATAGGTGCTTCCTTTCATGTGTTTTTGATACAGCTGTGTAAGTGTGTGTTGCTTTACATTGAATTTGAAGCTGCAGGGAGAAAAAGAGAGCTCACAGTGCAGGCGTGGTTCATGGGTGAAGACTTCCACTGCAGGTAAACTCCACATTAGAAAAATGTAATTACATTACAATAGAAAATGACAATAGTACAATCTGAATGGAACAAAATAAAGAGATGGAATAGGACTGATGATGCCATTTAGATTTATGTACAATAAAGTTAAAGTCTTGTTTCTTTTGGATTTTATTTGTTGCTGTTGCCATTAAATATCGTAATCAGTAGGGACAGCCACTTCTTGAAGTCAGCCTGCTTCCTTTTTACTTTTCTTTTCCTTCTGAACCCTGATTCAGTCCTCACCATTGGAATTTCTGTAAATACGTTTTTGTGTCCAGTCTGGAGATGATGTGTTGTGTTTTAATGTACCATTTTAATAACAGATTTCTGCCAATGCAAGCACCCTTTTTGCACCCAAAGTAGATAATTAAGTATTTTTCGATTTTATTCTTTTCCCACATAAAACTCAGTCTGCAGCTGGTGCTGGAGGAACACTGGGAACTTGTTTACTGAATGATTCAAACCAAGATTGTAGAAAGATGCTGAGAAATGTCTCACTTGTTGTTTTTGCATCTTTTCAGCAATCATGAAAATGCCTAAGCCAAATGGTCTCGAGTACAAACACGTTTGTTGAGCCACAATAATGGTGTGCAGCTTTGGACCTTTCGTCATGTGGGTAAAACTGGTATTTTTAAGATTATTATATAGTTAATCTAAAATCCACCACACGGAAACAGAAGCACCTTTAATTGGTATATCATCACCAATCAAGAGGAGTTTCATGTTTCAAATTGCTGATGAAGCTGCCGTTTAAAGGCAGCGTACCTTGTTAAGGGAGGTGCTGATCTGCGGCTGTGTGTTGTCTCCACCCGTCTCTGAGAACCTGCTGTGTTTGCTGATGCTGCGGACGGCCCTCTTAGTGCACCACTGCCTCGGACGCTTCTGACCAGCAGTGCCTTTAAAACTTAACACACTGTGGAACCTGAGAAACAAACACAAATACAAGCTCATCCAGAGAGACAGCTAACGTGCACACACACTCTGTTAGAATGGGTTTCAGCACCCAGTAAAACACTAGTGCCACAACAGTAAATGTTATGTAAGACAGTGTGCACGAGGGCCAAACTGAGCCAAACAAAGTCAAAAACCCAGCAGCATGAAGGGACTTACACCGACTCCGGGTTGTGTTTGAGTCCCAGTTTACTCCAGGCTTCCTCGGGGGTCAGATGTGGGCTCTCCTCCACATCCAGCTCGTGACTGCAGACACAGAGAAAATAGTGCTTCAACGCTAGAATAGGATTATTGTATTCACATATCTTTCTTTTTTAGCAGCTTAGGCCCACAGGTCAAACACTAGATCTCCTATGGATGTTCACTTTGTACTTGTTTGCAAAGATTTGCATCGTTTGAGACTTCAAACTTCATTTCTACATCAGAAAGACGTTAAGCTATTATCTCATTTGGAATCAATTAGAAACATGAGGGTGCTATATATTCTATACTTAAGGTCAACATTTGATGTCACTTTAAAGCCATGACGGCCACACATTCATTTTTATATATTTTTTTTGCAGGTATTCTCATAAATACCACTTTTTTAACTCATGATGTGAACATTTTCCCAGATGACAGATGTTTGTTTATTATATCTGATAATTATTGTCTTATCTGGCACTTAACCGGGGTGACTGATTCAAATGTTCAAGCTCCTTTTTGGCTAGTTTGCTTCAAACAATAAGTATTATTGTAAATCATACTTGGTGTGTAAGTGAGTCTGACTTTCTCAGACAATACGTTTGTGAGGAAATATCACTGCCCTGGCCTTCAGATCAATTCAGATCTGTATGGCCTCATAACAGAAAATTCAACAAAGTGCTACAAAATACAGGTAAAGATCTATAATAAAACAACTGCAACAAATACAAATAAGAAGAAGCTATATTAGAATCACATGTGGGATTGATACATATTGAAACCTACTGCAATTTTAGAAACCTGTATCTGACCAGAGGGCCATAAAAACGACCATCAAAAAGACCATCAGACTCTGCTGAGACTCAAACAACACACACACAAGCGCAGCAGTGCCTTCCATCTTTTCATCCACTTTCCCAAAACATGACACCGACATCTGTGAGGGTGTACAAAGCCTGCCTAACAAAACACTGCAGTTTGTCCAAAAGAGAAACCAGATTACAAAACCTGTTTCTTATTAAAGGTGGCTCAGACCTTCTAGACCTTCACTACACGTACAGTACAAACCTGCGTTTGACTTTAGCACGTGCTCCTTCTGGGGGTCTGTCACCATCATCATCTTCTCCATTTGACATCTTATTCCTTGAGCCACACTGTGGACCTGTGCTGCCAGTGGCCTGCTGGGAACCTGAGTCCAAACATACAAAATGTTTACCAGCACAACTCACAGCAAATATACATCAAATGAGGTATCGTTGCTTCAGAAGCATCACTACAACTCAGATGTGTTGTTGTAAGTCTGAAACACAACACAACAGAGAGAACAGGAGGAAAATTGTCACAGGAAACACGTTTGACAAAGTTCTTGAACACCATTAAGTCTTATTGATAGGTATGTTGACACTGATAAGTGAGTACGAGTTGTAGACAGTGTGAAAGATGTCTGTGTCCTTCATAGAATCTATATTGTAATTAACAAAGCATTTTTGCCAGATGTTAGAAAATGTTGTCTAAATAGATAGAAAACAAGGCAGTGTTGACAGTGACACGCACACACACACACACACACACACACACACACACACACACACACACACACACACACACACACACACACACACACACACACACACACACACACACAGATCCAACTAGTGAGTAGGACAGATTTTTAAAACACATTCAGTCTCTGATCTTTTTGTTCCGCTGACAATGTTAGGCAATTTACAAATGATTCCTCACATGCAGCCTTCCTCTTGTGGTGTGAATACATGCTTGCAGTCCTGAAAGTGTACTATTTATGTTTGGTTTACTGTCACACACAGTATGTGTTTTCTGCACTTTACGTGAGGTCCTGCTACATAATCTATTAATCCTGCATTACCACCGTGTAGAAGGATCAATTAACAATGTCAAATTTCTTATGAAACCTGCAGTTTTGATCCGACATTATCTGAACAAAAAGGGGGAAAAGGGTTTCTCCCACATCAAGCTGCGAAGTTAGTGAAGTAAGTAAAGGTCTCTCTTCTCTTCTATCAGATGCAAGTGATCCTCAGACCATCTAATCTAATCTGCTTAATCCAGATGCTAAACAACTAGGTCAGAAATGTCTCAGAGGATTGGGAGATGACACTCGATGGAGCCGTTGCATTTCTCTGGACAGAAGGTGATCTCTCTGTCCTGTCATTCATAGTCTAGAGACCAGAGGGCTGTCAGAGCAGCTGCTCATCCGAGAGATTAGACGGCAGATGACACACGACAGGGACAGTCTTCTATCAGTGCACAAAGCATAAATGGATTTTGTATCACTGCCGGATTCAGCTACTATACAGTTAAAACCTACTGAGAAACATGCTTGCTGTCTAAAAATGAAGCAAGTTGGGTTTTATTTATTCTGCATCCTTGTGTGCCTAGTTTGTACTGTCTGGTAACTTTAAACGTTTAGGTAATGAGGCCGGGCCATCCTGCTGCGCTGGCTGCACGCTCTCACACTGCAACGCAGGCCAAAACTAATCCAAAATCCAGACGTAGCAGTGACGTAGCACTACAAGTAAAAAATTATAATCCTCCAGATTCATTCAAAGTGTAAATGGTTGAGTATAAATCATGAGGAGGGGAGGGGAGGTGTCAACAAAGCAAAAGAACAGTTACCTTGAAATGTAGATTGGGAGCTGGTGTTGGCAGCTGAGTGTTGGGTGACAGTGGGAATGGACGCAGAGGTAGGGAGGGACTGAGGGAGGGAGGAGGAAGAGGAGGACAGACCTGCCCTCAGTGAAGGGGATGAAGGTTGCACTTGGGCCTGAGAGGAGAGGTGGAAGTCGGAGGAGTGAAAAGCATTTACAGGACCCTGAACAAAGTCACTAAACTCGTCATTGTCCTCAGAGAAACCTGTCTTGGCGGCAGAGGGCAAATGCTGGACGTGGGCCTGAGAGGAGAGGCCGAAGGTGGAGGAAGTGGAGGAGGACGCAGGGAAGGAGGCAGGGGCGTCTAAAGGCCCCTGAAAGTCACTAAACTCGTCATTGTCCTCGGACAAAGCTGGGGGGAGGGAGTGAGTGGTGACAGACGGGTGTGATGGCGATGAGTCTGCAAAAATGAAGAAATAATGATGATGGCACAGCACATGACACACTACAATGGAGAATGAGTTAAGGGCTGCACAGTGCACGAGTGCGATAAAGACTATTGTATGCAAGACCACAAATTGTAGAACTGCTAAATTCAACCAATATCTAGACATGCAGCATTTATTTAATATTCACATTTAATAAAAAGATAAGTGAACTACTGATTAACTTGAGCATTTTTACAAACGCTCTACAGCAGTCCCAGCCTGTGAGTTGGGACCCCTCCAATGGATCAGAGGATAAATCTGAGGGGTCATGGGATGATTAATGAGATCAAAAAGAAGAAAATATATTGTTCAGCAACATAAATGTATGTTCTGTTTTCTGGCTTTACTCTAATCTCCTGAACTCTCCTACTGAAACGCACAGAAATAATTAAAGTGGGAAAAATCTATAGCACTAAGAACAAAATTCAGAAGGTGGACACTGATAAGCTGTATTGAACACAGTGTGCAACAAGTGATAATGACAATACTGACAGGTTTACAGATGAAAAGAGAGATGGGAAAAATAATTTGATAAAATAAAAATGTGATTAAGATTATCTGTGTTATATACTTGGACAGAAAATCCCAATTTTGGCTCATCTGGCTGCCAGCTGGGCAGCCATCATGCCGACCTGCCTCTAATCCAGTTTATATGCACAGGCGGAGGCATTTCCACAGAGCTACAGAGAGCAGATATGCTGATGGAGAGGCAAAACAGGAAAAACAGGAAAAATCCCAGAGATTACATCGAAAAGCGTTCGAGGTGAAGGTACCTTGCTTCTTGGTCTGTGATGACGGAGTGGGATGCATCTTTGCGTCTCTGCTGAAGCCATCCAGGTTGCCTTTGATTGCCTCCAAGGCATCGTCGCGGCTCTTCTCTCCTGTCTGAGCACAGAATAATAAAGGATCAAGAGCCCGAAAGGTTACAAAGGCGAGCGGCGGACATGCCAGGGAAACAGGAAAATAAACAGGACGTGGCGAGAGACTCACCTTGGGTTTGACGCTGCTGAGCAGCCTCAGCTTCTGTTTCTGCTCTTCAAACTGTCTTCGTTTCCTGTCCTCCTCCAGCATCTTCTGCTGCTGCTCCAGACGTTTTCTAAAGGGCAAGAAGAGTACAGACATTATTTATGGAGAATTGTATGCAGTTTCAGCATTTACATAAATAAATGAGAAGGGAAAAAAGAAACAGAAAAAAGGAGGCTCCAGCAGGTCCTATTGGCATTCTTTCCATCTAACACAGTAATCATAAATTAGAATTTCCTTTTTTTTTTTCTTCTTTGGGTCGATTTGTGTGTTTTTATTGTAATCTGCTTTCCTTTATGTTTATACATTCATTTTTATTGAAATGCTGGATATATACTTTTTTTATAAAATAATGAAAATCACAAAAGAGTATAAAAAAAGACATTTTGACAAGGAAGTCAAGGCGTTTACAAACGGCATTTTGTAAGTTGTAAATATACCGGGGGTTTCATTTAACCAGCTGTAGCCACAAATATAACATCTAAATTTAAAATCATCAATATAAAAATCTGCCCTCATAACAAAGCTATACGGAACTATTAAGTTAAGTTACTATTAAGGGATCACCAGCGGACCAACTCACTGACATTACCATCCCAACAAACGCGGCAAAAAATATGTCTTTACAGCTTTTGTGCTAAAATTGTGATACACATTACACAAAGAAGAACCATAATCTCAGTGTAAAGGTGTCTTACTGGTGCTCCTCAGCCATTTGTTTTTGCATGTCAGCAGTGTACTGGGGTCCAGCCGGTCTCATACCCATAAACTGTGGCTGACCCAAGAACGGCATCCCAGGGGTCTGCATCCCAATCGCCATCCCACCCTGTTAGACACACAAAGACAAACAAAAACAAACAGCAGCTCAGACACCTCATTAGCATTCCTACTGTCACGCTCCTTTCACTTGATATTAAATGCTCACACCAAGGGACGGCAATGCAATTCATAATGACGTTAATGGACGTCACCGGTCTGCAATAAATTCCCGTTAATGTGCTGTTGTTTTAAACTGTTTGTGACTAGATTCATTTGGAAGCACAGGGGGTTAAGAGGAGCTCTAAACACCAGTCTCCACTTCACTGAAATCAGTTCAATTAATTACGTGTTCATCAATGGAAGCCATTAGCAAATCTGTTAAAAACACTATAAATGCAGATGACAAAAAAAAACCATAAGGGAGCAATTAGAAGGACAATTTCACCTCAAAAAACAAACGCAGAATCAAGAAGATAAATAAAAACTCTGCCCATAATCAAACACTAGCTCACCTGCATAGACATGGCTCCCGGGGGCATCTGTCCCCCAAAGTTCATTCCCACCATGCCCTGCATGTTCGGCTGCATGACATGAACCATGGGAAAGCCCTGCTGTTGCTGCTGCTGCTGCTGCTGTTGCTGTTGCTGTTGCTGCTGCTGCTGCTGCTGCTGCTGCTGCTGCTGCTGCATGGGTACCATGACTGCACAAAAACACACAAACCCTGTTACGACGTGAAAAGTGTATTCAATTTGAAGCATGACAGTGAGCCCAATTTAAAGTGCACTGAAGAAAACGTGCTCCAAGTCTGGAGTTTGAAAAAAAAAAAAAGAGTCTGGACATGATTCAGTATCGCAAATCAATTTCCTGGACAGCTGGAAAAAACACAGGCTCAGCAACAACCAAATCTGTTTTTCTGTTGACTACTGTGACAGCTTGGAGCAAAACAAGAGCAGTGTGGAGGGGAAGGGGGGGTGAAAAAACTGAAAAAGTGTGTGTTTGTTTTCCCAGATGCTGTGTGAGCCGAAAGCCAGCTCCTTCTGGAGCCTCCAGATGATTCGCCATGTTAGGGCTCAACTGGGCTGAATAAGTGGCTTGTTTAGGCGGCTTCACACAATCTACTTTGTCTAAAATGACATGGCTAATGGGAGCATGTAATGACCCCTAAGAGGCGCTTGTCCTAGTGGTGTGTGGGGATGGTTTATCAGCTGTAACTGCAAAGTCAACGGCCTAAAAATGACGAGCACAAGCGGCTAAAAGACCAATGAGAAGCAAAGCAGAAACAACCTGTGACACCCGACTAAACGTGCATTTGTGTGTGATCAGCGAAACATGTGCTCTGAATTTAAAAGTAAACTTGTTTTTTACTTGTTAGGACATCAGTTTTTCAAAATCTTGGTTTTATTCTCATTCCTAATATGATGACAGAAGGTGCTAGATAATCAATTGTTCGCCTTTAAAACTCAAAATCCTACATCAGATATTCAAGATGAAATTCAAAGTCAGAGGAAAAAATGCTCTCCATTTATTTCTCAGTTTCTTACAATGAAACTGGTCAAATAAATGTCAAATAAACAATTGTAATAGAAAAAGTAATAGTAATGTCGACTGCAAAATGACTCACCTTGTGGAGGTCCCAGGCCCCCTCCAACGGGATACATAAAACTAAAGAAAAGAAAAAAAAGCAGGTTATGAGATTCAAAATAAGGCTAAAGAAAAATTAACAAAAAATTAAGAGGATCAGTATGAATTTGAAATGACAACTGAATAATAAACAGAAGCCTTGCTATTCATATGTGTGGCATCACATTATGAGATCTGTGTACGCACAACCACTTGGGAACGCTTTGTTGAGTCAGACCTCATGCGAATGCAGGGAGTATCCTGTTGTGTCATTGCTGTCATTGTATCTCAGTGTATTCACAACCCCATGTCAATAAAAGCTGCTTTCACGACAAGCACTAAATCTGACGGAAAAAGGAAAGCTTCAATGAAAGCAGCAGTTACAGAACGAGCCTCGGAATGAGCCTTTGTTCTGCAAACTAAAAGCAGTTGCAGCTTGTTCATGAAGACCAAATTCAAGGTGAATTTCCATTCAAATGTTAATCATCATCACCAAAAAGCAGCAAAACTGGTGCAGTTTATCTTCCCTGGACTCGAATGAAAAACAGGAATTTAAGAAATAATCAGAGGAAGCCTCCACGAGTCGGCAAGTCTCTCCTCAACAGAGCCAACTCACACAGGCCTTCAGCTATTTGTCAAATAACTTATTACAACTCAGTTCTTCAGGCGGGAACTGATGATGCAGAGACAAACAGAAGAAAGAGCCGGCCGGGTCTCTGCTTCCCCGACTCACTCTAAGCTAAATTTGAGCATTACTAATCCAATAGGAGTGAAATTATCATACTGCTAACTTTAGTACCAACACAAATGTGTTAACAAAAGGGAGGCAGGGAACTCATTGTAACACAGTTCAAGCATTTGCCAATGCAATTATCGACTCCCTGCGGCAAATAAGGAATCGTTTCGACATGAATTTGACTTCTACATGCTAAATTTACTTTTGGAACCTTTGGATATTCATTTATTAAACTATTATTTTCATTATCAGTTAACCCTTTTGATTATTCTTTGATTAATCGATAAACTGTTTAGTCTGTAAACTGTCACAAACAGCTGAAATGGTCATTACAATTTCTTCTCATCACTCGTTTGTCTGGCCAACAATACAAAACCCAAAGATATAAATTAGATTTACAGTGATAAAAAACAGAGAGAAGCAGCAAATACACATATTTGAGAAACTAGTAGCGGCAAAGTTATGGCATCGATCAGATGTTGCCAATTTACTTATCGCTTCAGCTCTATTTTACAAGTTGCACCACAACGCTGTCTATACAAGAGATGAAATTTCAGTACACAGACATATTATCAAGTTAATAAATATGCTTTAAAGCTTCTATGATCAATATTTTGAGATTTAAAATAGATCAAATAACGAGCCCACAGAGAATTATCACAAAACTGCAGCTCTTCTCAGCTCTATGGGGCTTTACGGTGTCTTTCAATTTCTTGTTTTGTTCTCCGACCCCTGACCTTACTGTTTTGTGTCAGTCTCACCGCTCTCATCAGTGCTGTTTTCAGCAGCAGCCGGCAGCTGTTCTCAGTGAAGATTTAAGCTCTGCACACTACCTGCTCAGCAACAGACAAAGTAGCTGGTGAACATAGTGGAGCATTGAGCAGATAGAAACCCTATTCAAAAACAACGCTATTGCTGCTCCGTGTCTGCTGGATGTGTGAACAGACAACTTAATAACTTCGTGCCAATGTTGTGTTTACTGCTCTGCTGCCCCCAAGTGGCCGACAAAACAGTTAATGCAGGTTTAAACAGTAAAAACAGTGGGCAACATTTTAAAGGGAGTGTGCAGTAATGCCATCACAGAATAAAGCTTTGATACACAGAGCCATTTATTGTGTGCTATTGCTTTGTGTCTGCCTTTTCATCTGGTGGTAAATTAACAAAGCTTCCTGATATAAGAAGACAGCTTCATGATGTGAAAACAATTATAGAGGCATCTCTAATGTTTAAATGTGTGTTTGCATTTAAAAGGACATTTCAATTACATTTGTTTTGCTAAGGAAATAGAAGAGGATTCCCATCACACAGTAATGATGTAATATGACAGGGTGTTATCTTCAGTAATGGTGCTCGACTAGGAGGATTTCAGACGCTCGCATCTGCTCCCTGTAAGATTTGCAGCTTAAAGAGCTTTTATAGGAGCACCAACAGCGCTGCTGCCCACCATCCTGCAGCAAATAACAGGTCACGGCCGAGCAGATTAACATAGAAGGAGATAAGCAGTTATAGCAGCTGTGGACAGACACCAGGCATGCCAGTGCCTTGTAAAAGGCCTGTAATCATCCAACAGCTATCATCAAACTGTTTTGAAAGCTGGGAGACAGAAGGCAGGGTCAGGTGTTTCACTCAGTGTCATCATCACTGAGGAGGTAAACCTAAAATGACTTCAGCATGTTCTGATGTTCTGCTCTTATTTGGAAGTCACTTTGGCTAAAAGCGTCTGCTAAATGCCTAAATGCCTGAATTTAAATGTGTCTATAAAATTGAAATTAAATATAATAAATTGCATAATAAACATATAGTATATTA
>JAVQJD010025130.1:0-13967 GCA_036023655.1 Nannoperca australis | reverse complement strand
GTGTGTGTGTGTGTGTGTGTGTGTGTGTGTGTGTGTGTGTGTGTGTGTGTGTGTGTGTGTGTGTGTGTGTGTGTGTGTGTGTGTGTGTGTGTGTGTGTGTGTGTGCATGTTTACATGCTTTAATGCAGCCTCACTGTGGGAACAGCTCAAGGCGTTTTACACTTGGCATACAAACACCTGGGCCACCACTTGTGTCATTGCTCCAGGCCAAAGTGTGCTGGAGGACGCAATTTAAAGAAATTGGCATCTCTGGATGTAGGCTTTATTTTTTGTATGTTTTATGTCTGCAACCTTGAACTACCTTGTAGGAAATAGATGCATCTTCCTTGCTGATAAAGAAATATGTGTGAATAAAATACATTTATAACACTACATTGGTTTCATGTGAGTCTGTAGGCTTGCAGACAAATTCCCTCAAGAGCAAAGCTATTTATCAAATAAGTTACAATCCTCAATGAATAATAGAAGAATAGTAGAAAAAGACAATCTCATTCATCTCAAATCTCATTTTGAAA
The DNA here is from genome assembly GCA_036023655.1 of Nannoperca australis. Taxonomy (NCBI): domain Eukaryota; kingdom Metazoa; phylum Chordata; class Actinopteri; order Centrarchiformes; family Percichthyidae; genus Nannoperca; species Nannoperca australis. The sequence continues at coordinate 13,452 of JAVQJD010025130.1, read as the reverse complement.
AAATAAATAAATTAAAGCTGGCTGTAGCACTTACTCCCTTAAATATTTGGGATATTTTAAGGCACCAAAGCCTTGACCTTTGCCCTTATTACTAATAATTTAAGACTTGGGTGATGCAGGAATTTAAACATAGGCTGTTTTCAAAACTGCCTGCTACATACAACAGACGGACGCAATATGCAGTATCTACTACATACTACATACTGCGTTCATCGGTAGCATGTAGTATGAAACTGTAACATTTATTTTGCAGTATGCTAGGCCAGGCCTAGCTGGTTTCTGGTTTTGCAATGCGGAAGTAAACAACAGTACGGCTAACAGCAAACCACCGCAATAGCATCCTCTTAAGCTCTGAAATTGAAAAGTAATAACTGTGGACAATTTCTGCTTGCACATGATTACATTAGAAAAAAAGTTGTACTTCTATTTATAGTTCTCCCTGTCAACCACTGATGCGGTAGTGTTGTTGTCCATCACTGGTGACCGTGTGAATAAAGTTGACAAAAACAATGGGGATCGTTCCACCGCTTTGCATTGTGGGATACAGTAGGCGAGGTAGACTGGTCTGATGCATACTGGAGATTTTCTCTCAGTAACTGGGTATTACTGTCATACCACAGATTTTGTTTTTGTTTGCATACATATTACATGCTACATTTTGGCCAAATCAGTACTTGCTAGCAGGTGGTGTTGAAAACAGGGTCAGTCTGTTGTTCCACCGGAAAGGATTATTTGGTAAGGACCATCAAAAATGTTTAGAGATATAATTATAGATCTGTGTGCATGCACGAAAACCACACATACCCAGCTGGCCTCTTGTCTTAATAGACTGACAGTGTAGAGATGATAGCAGGTCTGCTAATGTGATGTCATGGCAGCTGTGCTATCGAGCTGCTCTCTTCCTGCAATACAATGGGGAAGATGGAGATTTGTGTGAGTGTGTGTTACTGCATGTGTGTGAGAGTTGACTAATAGAGAGAGAGAGAGCAGAGGCAGTTTACATACACAAGATATAGATGGACTGACCCACAGCTTGCAGCAAAAAGACAATCACTGTACCAATTTTGACCCCATTGAAGCATCACCCATTTATGCACTGTTCAACTTGGACATTAGTCTTCATGATATTATTAAGGACACCTTGAATCCCTGATTGTCGGGACTGATTACTGGTTGCAACTAGACATCCAGGCTGTTCAGCAAGAATAAAATAAGAACCAGGGAGACTGGCAGATTGAGAGCAGAAAGCACCATGCCCACCCCTAAAAACCAAAACCCCCGTCCTCCCGACCCCCACTCCACCCCCAGTGTGTCAGCCCAGCTCCAGCACGGCCATGCTCTGCTGCAATCGGCTTTGACTTCTTAGCAGCCGTGTGTTCTCTGCATACTTTTAACAAGCTCTGTCATTTCGCAGTGCAAACACGGGAAGCCACAGATAAGCCCGGGGGAATGGTATGCGGTATTAAGGACCTGAGCCGCATTGATCAGAGTTTTGCAAAAGTGCTTGGTTCTTCAGCATCTAAGATTGTGCTTCAATGTCACAACAGAAGAAGCAATTAGAGCTGTTAATTAAGGAAACATGTTGTCACCACCAATGATGCAGGAGGCACTCCTTGACTTGTCTCTCTCAAACTACGTTTTTAAATGTTTTTAAGTATACACCTTCAATACTCACACATCCCCCTATTCCTCAAAGAAAAACAACAGAAATCCCTGTACAGCCGCTTATACCCGCACACACACACACACACACACACACACACACACACACACACCCACACACACACACCAATCAGTTTTCTCCATCCTGGCCTCCCTCCAGTTGAAGGAGAGCAGTCAAAAAAGAGTGAAATTAACAATTTCTAACCTCAAAAACATAATGAAGTCGCCTGCATGCCACCAAAATTGATGCAGGTGGAGAAAGACACTTGAAAAAATGTGACAGCTTTTCTCTCTGAGTTAGTTACAGTTCAGGTGGTGCTAGGAGAAATAGATTTATTACATAAGGCAAAGTCAGGGAGTTAAATACAGAAGACCAGAAACGAATGGGCGAATAAACCAGGTTTTTGCAAGGATTAATGAATGATGGATAATAGATTTATAGAAGGAAACGTTTAATCTAACCTCATTAGAGTTAGAGAAATATCATTAATTTCATCCCTTATTCAAATCGAGGTATGAAAAGAAATAACACAGGTGTCTCAGGTCTCTTCCAGAATTTCAGCCCCAGTGCTTCCCTCCGGCTTCCCTCATTTTGGTGGATCAATATTTTTTGGTTCAAAGTGAGAGGCTAGAAAAGAAATAAGTGAGTCATAAAAGTCACAAATGAAAAATGTCACCCGGTAAACCAGTCTTTGTACCATTTCTGATAGTGCCCCCCCATTTTTCCAGTTGATGCAATCCCTTCGATGCATCGTGCGAACATTGTGTGAAGATGCTTTATCACTCCAAACCTGATTAATGATGATGAGGCTGAAATATGATTTTAAATTTATAAACACACACACATTCACACAGTGACCCTGTGGTGACATTGCTGGGAGTTTGGCCACCACAGCACTTGTTCCACCATGGATAGTTATTGTCATGGCAACCAGGAATTAGCATCCTTGGATACCACAGGCTTGCCGTCATCAGCTGCGCTGTTTCCCTCCTCACCATTGTTCTTTTTGTCTCCCTCCCTCCCTCTCTCTCTCTCTCTCTCTCTCTCTCTCTCTCTCTCTCTCTCTCTCTGACCCCCCACCTCATGTTTCCACACAGCCAGAGCCTTCCTGCCTGACGGTTCTCTCCCCAAGCCTCTTTTATTTTCTTCCGTCTGTTTCTCCTCACCCTCATGACTATTGATTGCCTATTCTGTGTATGTTCCCCCACACCCCCTCCTCAACTCCTAATTGCTATTCACTGTGTGTTTTTCACAATATCCAAATCACCTGATATGCCAGTTTGGGATCTCAGGAAAACAGATACTTAGTCTCCCAGTCTTCTGTCTGTGATGCTTGTTGCTTCTTGCTGCCTGATGTTAAATGGATCAATTAGAATCAATAAGAGATCCTAACAAAACTACTGTTAGAGGGCCTACCCACTCACTCACTCACCTGCTCACTCAATCTTTCCGATTGTTGCTAATAGTATTACCCCACTAAAGCGGTTTGGCTGTTACCAGTTAAACTGGCTATTCTATTTATATTTATTAGCAAAGTTAGATACCAGTTGTCTGCGTGGGAGCTTGTTAAGATAAATTAGGAATGATCTGTGCACATACGTAAAATAATTCACTGTGAAAATGACAGAAAAGGATTTGTTTTTCATGTTATGGGTGAATTTAGACTTCCACTGATGCCTGTGTGTTGAACTTGAAGGGCCTCAACCTAACAACAAAGTGTATAGCTATAAAAAGGATTTTCAAAAAGCTAATAAAAACCAGCCATAAAATATGTAAAACTCTGACTTTGCAACTATGTGAAATATGTGCTCTTTGTAGAACTTCTTTAGATATCCTTCCCTTGTTTCCACCTTAATTCAGCCTCAGTGGTCTGACAACCAAGTGATTCTGCATTCATATTCATGCACAATCAATACTTCATTAGTGTTTTCAATGCATCTCCCTTCTCTCTCTTTGTGCTCTCTCTCATTGCAGTTGACCTAACAAGTTTTGAGGAGGATACTGTGAGGAACCAATTTTTAAAATGCCTGTGGCAACATCCAGCTCGGACTCTGGTAAGTGGCTTGGTCTCACTGTGACGAGGGAATCTCTGTGTGTTTGTGCGTGTGTGTCAGTGAGAGAAAGATATCGAAAGAGAGAAGGAGGAGGAGATACTGAACGGTTTGTGGTTATTCCAGCACTCGTGTATCTCATCTCCCGAGTTCTAATGTGACTTAATGAGATGGCTAATGGAGCGCTAAAACTCCAGCCTTAGATCAGTCATGCCTTGAAGGATTTGCTGTTGTACCCTTTGCAGCCCTCCACTCATGCACTAATGCAAATCTGTACTAGTGGCCAGTAGTACAAATGCATGAACATGCACACTAATATACATATACATACAAATTTTCTTATGAGAAGTTATACAATGAGAAGTATTTTATTATGATGGAGGTGGACTGATATAGTACAGTGTGATACTGAGGGTTATGTGATTTGAAAACACCTTTTGAGTGCCTTCCATGGGTCATAGTTACTTTGACAATTAAGAGTTTCACTTGTGTTGAAATATATAGATGTTTATTTGTAGAAGCCTGAAACAGATGAAAACTTGATAGTGGTTTTCATGTTAACAGACAGTTTGGTATTGCATCAAGGCTGCTGTGAGAGATTAAACATAAAGTAAAGATGACTGCAACAAAAAACTGCATCACATCGATGGTCTCATTTTGTCAGCTTTGTATCATAGTGAGTTTTAGATAGTATAGACAGATTGTATACCTTGGCATTGGTATCAAAGTTGAAAATGTAGTACTGTGACAGCAGCAGAATTATATTTTCTAGTTAGACGCCAAAAAGGTGCACAGAATCTCTAAACTGGCACATAGCCATGCTTCTATGCATTTCCTCTTCACTCAGTCCTGAGGGCACTCGATCTAGACACATAAAAGATTAAAAAAACCGCGGCCAGATGTCTGGGAAATTAAGAGACTCAGTATATTAGTTAACAGAGGACCAAACCCAGAACTCAAAGCTTTTTAGCTTTTTATAAAGTATTTTATCATGTGGTAGTAAATTGCAGCCGTCAGCTGCCGTATAGAGGGAGAAAAGCAGTTCTGCGGAGAGTTAAAATGTGTATGGAGTTTCTTTTTTGTAATGGGCTGTCAAGTCAGTCTTGATTTGTTCACAAACCGAGGGCTGAGTCTGGGTGACTGGCATTTTTAGTAACACACAGTAAATTGTTTCTTCAAACAAATGTATGTCTTTTTTCTAAATTTAAGAAGCTGCAAGGCTATTTTTGCGCCGGCTTGGAGAAGGGTTAGAGAAGGGTCAGTTTTGATTTTAAACAAGATATTTTTCAGCTCCTGTCAGCGAAGGACCTCAGATACTCTCTCCTCCATTTATGAGCAGAAAGAACAAAAATACATTTCCCAGTAAGTGCTCTTCACTTACAGTAAATCTCTCTCTCTGTGAGTGTTTGTACTTTTGTCTGTGATGTGAAGGGTCATCACTCATATATGTGTCAGCTCCTTGTGCTACGCCTCTTTACCGATCCTCCTTCCCACAAGCCAACCTTCTGCTGCTCTTTCCTCCAGTTAACCCCCACAGGGAAGCCTGGAGGGAAAATCGTCCTGCCTCCTTTTCTCCCTCCTCCTAGAGAAAGCACCATACTTCCCTCCCTTCCACCCCCCCCCCCACCTTCCTTCTTTTGCTCATGCACACAACCCTCTCTCGTCTCCTTTCATTCATGCGGAGGAGAAGACGCTCAGCCAGGCATAGCTTATACACATTCACGTCAAGAGCAGGTGAAGAGGGAGGAAAGAGCGAGGAGCTGTTTTGGCAGAAAGAGGAGAGAAACAGGGACCGATAGGGAGGGAGGGAGAGAGAAAGAGGGAGGGAGATCTCTCCGTCTGCCTCAGATACAGTATTGGGTGTGTTACTGTGAGTGTGTGCACTGTGGAGAGGTGTTGTTCACCATGGCTGGCAGCGTGTTTGGAAGGCTCTCCCTGGAGGAGGGCGACTCAGCCAACTCCCTGGAGGGCCTGGAGATCAAGCTGGGGGGAGAAGGTAAGAACACAAGTCCCTACCTGCTGGGTGTGTGAGGGATGCAGGATGGCTTATAAAACAGATAGCTCTCCGGCTATGGGTTGTCTCAGGTTATGGAAGATATGCTGGACAGAAACTGTGGGGAGGCTGAGATCTAAGGTTGAAACGCTGTTAAAATGAAACTAAGCAGGCGACAGTATGCTTATGTACACACTGAAGGCGGCTGAGGGCTATTTTCTTTTAAATTCGCATTGCACCTGCTCCTGATGTGCTGGTTCAAACCTTCAGAGTGTGATGAAGATGAGCACAGACAGATTAGGACCCAGGGCAGCATGTGATGTACAGGAATCCAAGGCAGCTGGCTACAAAGACAGGAGGGGAGACGTAAGAAGACAGCAAGGTGCAGTGGAAACATGTTTTCTTTTATTTAATTTACAACGAGGCGCCTTATTGTAAATGGAGAGCAGAGTGAGAGACAGAGGAATGCACTTTGAGATAGAGAAAGCAAAAAGATAAGAAGTCATTACCAGTGGAACAGTCTGTGTAAAAGCAAGTTTGTATTTGTTGTTTGAATGATAGTGCACAGATAATGTTTGCTCACACAGCGTGGAGTGGGAAGTACCATACATCCTATTCATTATTGATGGAGTTCATTTATTTTACATGGATAAAATACTACACAGTCCTATGTGCTCAGTGTAAGTCCAAATCTATTTATGTACTGTTATTTGCTTACATGTATTTGATGCTGACATAATAAATTAGTCAAGTTTAGAAGCATCATTGCCAAGTGTACTGCATGTCATACAGTATACTGTGTTGCAAGATATCCTCTGCTATGTAATGTAGCTTGACAAGACAACATAGACAGCCATAATGAATCACATTTTCTGTCAAAGCATTCACATCCTGTCTATCAGTTCAGTGTGTGTGCGTGCGTGTGTGTGTGTGTGTGTGTGTGTGTGTGTGTGTGTGAGTGAGTGAGAGAGAGACACACACACACAACACAGAGAAGGATAGAGAAAGAGAGAAAGAGAGAGAGAGATAACTCAAGTGCATTGTACATTCATGGCGAGTAGGTAGGGGGTCATTTATATGCAACAGTGTTCTGATCAGAGACAGCATGCTTGAAAGTGTCAGACTCACAACCTTCAAATAACTCGGTGGCTCTCTCTCTCTTTCACCCCTTCTCTCTCTCCACACACACGCACACACACACACACACACACACACACACACACACACACACATTCCTCACAAACACTATATGATACACAAACTCTCTTCCCAACGAACCCCTCACACTATCAGAGGAATATTCTGTGTGCCTACTGGACTAATGAAGCAATGTTCAAACACAGATGATGGATCATTGAGTACAGTGTGTTGGTAGGATTAGGCTGTCAAAGATAATCGCTGGGTTTCAAGAGAGGGGACAATTTAATTCTGTTCTGGCTGAGGGTATTCGATAATACTATAGACACTGGTAATTATTTCGTCTGTATCACAACCTGACGATCTCGGTTTGCTCTTTCGTTAACTGCTACAGGGGAAATAGATGTACAGTCAAAATGTTTGCCTCCAAACAGCAAGTTCAGTCAATAAGGTTGTTTGTATTAGTCCCCCCCCCACATGAATTCGTCTCTCGTCCCGACTCTCTCGGGACCATGTATTGAGGTGTAATGGGTGCTACTGTCCATTTTCAAAATGTCAACAAATACCACAAGTGTTGTCTCCACTGGTGACCTTCAGCCATCTAATAAGGCGATTCAGCCCGCACCCATATCATGTCATCTTGGAACAAGCATCACCATGGCGATATGGTGGCTTAAATGGCAGCTTTAAAGCCCCTCGCCCTGCTTATTGGCCAAGAGAGAGGAGGCCAAGGTTGTCTTTCATGGGACAGTCATGCACACTGTTGCAATAGTTCGAACAGTTACACATTTGAAAATTCAAGCAGGACGTAGTGGATTTTGTTAGGGGAAAATCTTATGAACTCAACCAAATAATAAAATTCAACTGATATATTACGATCATTATTAACCTGACATCATTGTCTTACAATATAGTGGGCTATGCTGCCTTTTTAAAATGAATACTGATAAACTTTGCCACTTATAAAAAGAAAAAAAGGATTTTCTACGTGTAGTTTTTTTTTTTTTTTTGTATATCTTGCTTTTGTACAAAATAATATTCAGGACGAAAATTGCAACATGGCCTCATTTCTGCGTCTTGGATCAGTGAAAACCTTAAAAAAAAATAGTTCTTGTACTCCATTCAGTCGTAATGACAGGTTGGTAAGGCAAAAACTTGGTTTCAACTTGATGTTACGTGGTGAAGGTCTACTAGCTAATAAATGAGTAAGGTCATGTAATATGCAGGAAACTGTGAGGAAACCAGAAATTCTGTACAAGTTAAAGGCCCTGAACATCCATAATACACCCACATACACAGTTCAGGCGATATCAATTGCTTTGGCTGATTTGATGTCGTCTGAGGACTGTGTGGGCGTGTACACACAATAACTGTTTGACTCTCACTCTTTCATTCCCATTAGCATTATTGAACCTATTAGGAAGGGAAAATGACCTCAGACCTCGAAAAAAACATTTCATCTCAGCCTCCAAGTTGTAATTTTAAGTTGGAAATATCAGGAATATTTTCAACAATAACTCTTACTTGGTGAAAAGAACTACACAAGCATTAACAAACCACTGCATCTACATAAAATCCAATATTAACACAAATGCAATCAATTCGGGTACTTTAAAAGCTATACATCATTTGTATGTGTATCTTGTCAGCCACCAGTGACAACGCCTGTGGGGGCGCCAATGCTAAAAGTTGACATCAAGACCCTTAAGTCCTGCTTTAGTAGCTGTTCATGAAATGTTCTGCATCTGTCTACAACTGCAGTTATACCATAGATAATTCAAATAATGCAATTTCCTGCTGTCTCTAATTATGATAACCAGATGAGGAGAGCTATTTATTTGAAGGCAAGCCTGTTCAAGTTGCACACACACACACACACACGCGCACACACGCACACACAGACTGACCACACAAGTACATTACACAATGGATGTGCCCACACATGCTTCACACAACGTTCTCTGAACTTGTCATGATCAGCCAACTTGTTTTTCAGTGATGCTCCACAAGGCGGATGTTGACTTAATTATCAGGAGTTCAGCACACACACACACACATGCGCACACACACACACACATGCGCACACACACACACACACACACATGCGCACACACACACACACACACACACACACACACACACACAGTAATAGTTGTATTCTGTATGCTCAATGTTGCTGCTTGAATGTGAAAAGAAAATACTTCAGAGTGATTGCACTCTGCAAGGACGTCAAGATGGAATGAATTAAGCATATACCATAAGGACAAATAAATCCCGTACTTCAGTCATAAATGATTAATCGGTTCTGGTCCACACAGTAGATTATACTCCATTCCAGTATAATTCTTTCATTCATCTTTTGCTACCTGAGGGATTGATAGTAATTATATTTTGCTTGATAGCAGAATCAAATCTAAGAGCAACCTTAAAGTAAACCGTAAACCTTTAATAATGTCTATCAAGGCCCCAGAGTATTTTATGATAGAGCGGTGACCTTGGCAATGTGAAATAGTTTTGGTGTCATCTGCAACATGCTCTTTTGTGTGACATAGAAAACAGGAAACAATGAGAATATCAATTCATTTTTGAGACTGAAACTCTTAAAAGTATTGCGACTGACTTTGAATGACCCTTTCAGTGGCTATACAGTGAATTTTAAGTCAACTTTCCAGACTGAAATATGTGTTGTAGTAAAAACAACGATTAGGAGAATTAGAAAAACCTTCTAATCCAGGACCTCCAAAATAACCAAAGTAGCATAAATCAAGATAGTGGCAAGAGTTTTGTGGTGAGAATAGTTTTTTTAATTGTTATTGAACACATATTTTTTGTTTTTTTTGTCTTGTGACTTCAGATCTTTACATTTTTCTCCCATTGTCTTTGATCATAGACATGCTGGTCTATTGTAACATAAGATCCCATCACAAAAACTTTGATTATGGTTAGGTGTCAAATTGATGGGGTAAGGATTTGGTCCTGGCTGAACTTTATTTTTTAAGGTGGTAATGGTATTTAGCTCATATAAATTGATACATTTTCAGATTTACTGTACACATCCACAAGAATAAAGGAGCTGGCTGCGCAAATGCATCAATCAAAGCATTCACACATTGTCTGAATTGAATACACCCAGTTTATTATGTAAGATATCAGTCAAACAGATCTTCTTTAAAGCATGAGACAAGCCAAACACACACAGAACATATAGTGTGTTTCAGGACAAAGAGACATCAACTATGAATTAACACCCCTCATGTGTGAAGCAAAACACTTATTATGTGTTGCATTTTAAGCATTGTAAGTGCTTTACGCTTGAGAATATTGTAAAGCATTAATACTAAAACAGCTGTAATGAATATTTTTGTATTAATTATGTATCAAATTGACAATGTGAAAAGAATATAACGAGGCGCAGTGATGAAGTAGTGATGAAGCTACAGAGAATTATCACCAGAATTTGCAGTTCCCCTCGGCTATACAGAGCTTTATAGTGAGTTTCAGCTCAGTGTTTAGCTGTCCGGCACTGTTTTGGTTCACTCTCATCACTCTTACAGCACCCTTTTCGACCTCAGCAGGCAGCTGTTTTTAGTGAAAAAGCTCTGAAAACCTACTGTAGACTACAGTGCCTGCTCAGTGAAACAGCAGACAGACACAGTTAGCAACTAGCAGCTCAAGAGTCAGATATTTCCCTCAGGAGTTTCCCTGTGCTCGTTTATGGTCTGCCCATTACCTGTTGACATTCTTCTGGGTAGAGCACTTACTATATTTGCATTTTAAGACTGTTGTTCATCTCAAGAAATTTCTGTTTTTAATGCCGGACTATGGAAGCAGAGTCACATCGTCACATCACATTGTACTCCTCTGTGTTTAAGACCCAATGAGGATTCAGCTTTGGGAAACACCAATACTAGCCACATGTCTTCCTCCGTGTTGCACCCTCCCTCAGCTCCTCTCTCCATCCTCTCTCTGTTTCCCTAAGCGCCGCTCCATGGTAACAGAACAACCTTCACTAAGTGCTGGCTAAGAGGTTCATGTTCCCCTGCTGTGCACTAACCGCAAACAATAACAGCCCAGATTGTTTGGCTGCCTCCATGACATTGCATTTAATTGTAACTCTCCTTGGAGGTGAAGTTGCACTTGGATGAACCTTTAAAAGAAAAGCACCTTTAATTTGGGTTCCTTGTGATTACATGTCCTCTGGTGTCACCATGGCAAGGAAGCTGTTGTTCTAGTAATCTTTGTTGAGAGTTGAGGCAGGAGGCCACCACAGTGTGTTATTATTGTACATTTGTATTAGCTGAATGACACATTGCTGACAAAGTAGCATTCTTCTCTAAAGCTGTATTAAAACTGAATGACTGATTACCTTGTTTGTTTCCTTTATATGTCAGTTTTCTTCTCCAGTTGTTAACACTTTTGAATGCATCACAGCCTCTTGTGTTAGTTATTTATCTGCTCTACTGGGACTCCTCTTTCAGGAGTTTCCCCCTTAAATTCTGTAGATGCACAGTAGTGTAATAGGGTAAAAACAAGACCTACTCAAGCATGAAAAGAGATTTCAATATTACAGCATTTCCCCGGAAGAGTAACATTAGAGCACATGACGCACATGTAGCTGGCTCAGTCTGTCTGCACACCTGAGTCCCTCTTTGTCTTCTTAAGCCCCCACCTGCTAAATGGAGTTCGTAAATGGTATCGAGTTACAGTGTGTAGTGTGGGGAATTTAGATTCACTGAAGCGAAAAATGACTTTCGCCTGAGTTCTCACCCTTTAATGGCTAAAATACTAGAGTATATTATTACGCAAATGTCTACATGCAACCTTTTGAAGCTGATATGAGACATGAGCAGAAGAAAGATCAATACAGTTAGTGATTTAAAATTTGAAGTTTATGCACGGGAGGATGGCTTTGACAGCAGATATAAAATGAAAACTTAACCTGAATGCTAGAGAGAAAGTTGTTTTCACAAGAAAGTTTGGAAAATAGAAAAGAAATTCTTCCTGTGAACTTTTGACCTGCTTGGCCAATCCACACGATTCTTGCCAGTGAAGAGAAGGGAAACAACCCTATTTATCTATATATGTTGAGAGACAAAGAGCAGCGAGACCAGAGAAGGAGGACAAGTTGGATTTTTATTAATCTCTATGAATAATAGAACAACCCTGGGCGTAGCAGCACTGGAAATATGGGTATTATTCTTCAGTCCCTTTCACACCTGCTCATGATTCCTCTGTGACTTTCAAGCAATGACATCATCACAGGATATCAAAATGCAAGTCAAGATCATTCCTATTTCCTAATGTTTTAGTTCAACGTCCTTGATGCACTGTGGAGAAGCAGCTGTCAAATGTGTCAGGACTGTTGGTTCAGATTGGGACTGGAGTTAACTGGGAAAGGATAAAAATTATTGGTGACATTTGTAAAAAATATTAAGATGGCTTGGGCATGTGAGAAAAGTTAAATAAGAATCCAAAAAAAGAACACATAACTGAGGAAAGCAGTGAAACAATTCGAAAAACAAAAAACTAAACTCCTGCACTCCACATATGTCTAGGCGAAGCAGAGACGCGCTTGCATCGGGAAAAGTGCCGATGTGACAACAACACCGGCGTGCAGTTGCTGTGATTAAAGAGAATTATGCAGGACCTGTAAGCAGAGACTGATGGTCTCATATTCTTTGCCAGGCGCAAATCTGGCAACTCTCCTGCTGGAGTGGAGCTGCTATTCGAGGGGAAAAAGAAGAAAAACAAGCCTTCCCTGCGGAAGACCCGTATAATTATTTATTTAATTTACTTATCAAATTATTCAGAGAGCGGGCGGATGGACTGTGTAATCATCAAGGTTGTCTTCCTCTGGCCTTTTTGCCTTTGCGGCTTTCTGTCTTATTAATCTGTTTTCTGAGTAAAAGCAAAGATGAGGACAGTTTCTTGTCTTTATGACTGTTTATACATAGATTTACAGTAAAAGTGCATGGAAAAATACTTCTGAAACACCACAGAAGAAGACCAAAGATAGCTTTCTGCTCATTCTCAAAATATCTATTACCTCATCATTCCTCTTTAAGCACCATAACAAAAAAAAAACTCCCACTGTGCTTTGCTGGGCAACAGAAACATAAATCATTTTGCCAGCTTCTTGACAGACCAGAATTGCACACAGAAACACACACCTTGTGTTGTGTGTTTACCATGGCTGCTACTGAAACTCACACTCTATATTGTTTAAGGGTAGAGCTTTAATGTACACACGTTTCTCTTCCCTAAGTTGTTGTTTAAAACGATAATTGTAAGGGAATTAGAGATATTCTGTGGATCATTGAAAGCTTCATTTACTGTTTGATTAGCAATGCTAGTGACATGGCTGGATGGTTAGCAATGATGGTCAGTCCACCACTTTGGTCCGTACTGAAATATCTCAACAGCTGTTGGATTAGTTGCCATGACATTTTGCACAGACCATAGACTCTATGGTAAAATCCTACTGACTTTGGTGATTGCCTTTTCCTCTAGAACCACTACAAGGTTGACATTTTAGTTTTTTAGTGACGTGACGTATAACTGTTGGATGGATTGCCATGAAATTTGGCCCAGGATAATATGTAAATATA
>JAVQJD010025122.1:0-10634 GCA_036023655.1 Nannoperca australis | reverse complement strand
GGCAGTCCTCACTGTCCGTTGTAGTCTGTTCCTGTCCTGTGTGGTGATCCAAACCACACTGTGATGGAGGTGCAGAGAACAGACTGGATGATGGCAGTGTAGAACTGGACCAGCAGCTCTTGAGGGAGGTCGAATTTCCACAGCTGGCACAGGAAGTACATCCTCTGCTGGGCCTTCTTGATAATGGTGTTGATGTTGGCCATCCACTTCAGGTCATGGGAGATTGTGGATCCCAGAAACCTGAAGGTTTTCACTGCTGACACCGTGCATTAATCATTATTTGTGATGACAGGCTTGTCAGAGATGCTGGCTATCTGGCCTGTTTTAAAAATAGCGTTGGTTGTTGCTGCTTGTGTTGTAGACCGCTGTTATTGACTGCTTGATTATTGTAGTAACAGCAGGCCACACATTAATTGTGTAGGCTATATGGCCATGTGGCTGTATGGGCATCCAACATCAATGAATGTCTAATCTCAGAACCGGATTTTGGCCAAAGCGTTCTGTACAAAATTACATTAAAATGTTTAATGTAATGTGTTAATGTTTTGTCCTAACTAAATACCTAGCTTGAAAACAACATTCTATCTAGACAATTTACATATTCTGCTTTAGCTGTGACAGCTGTTGTAACCCTTTCATTGTATTTCAACCCCCAATTGCACAGTTTGTGAAATTTTATAAAGGTGGCAGGATAGTCACTGACAGAATGAATTAATGGAAATATAACTGAATGCAAATACTTTTTTGGTTTATGTGTGGATTGTGGTCAAGGGTATCAGTTAACTTAAATGTAAGGATTATAATTAGGGTTATGGAATAAATGTAGCATTAAAGGTTGTCACAAGAATAGTATTACAAATGTGTGAGTGCGTTTGTAGCTTTCATTTGTATGGGTGTTTGGGAGTGCACTTGCAGAGCCTCATGTGTGTATGTCCTTGAAAACTGCATCTAAAAGATGCTATTCACATTCAAGCAAACAGTCCCTCACATACATTTAAGTCTTTGGGAGACAAGAACACACACACACACACACACACAGCACCTCCCTTAAGGCTTGTTATCAAGGCTGAAGGAAATATCTTTCCTTCCAATAAATCCTCATAAATAGATAAACCAATCTCTATTAAAAGGTCTTGTTAGATGGCAAGAGTCCAGGTGATAACGCGTTGTCTCAAGGTGTTGTCTTACAGAGACAGCCTGTTTTATGATCAGAGGTCATTCGCATTGTCCATGTGCAGTTGCCAGATCAGGGAATGGTGCCGCGCATGTTAAAAAGCAGACTGTTTGCTTCCACAGATTATGGTGTTTACGAGCAGGACTGGGCACCAGCGACGCTACCAAACTGGGATTCAAGGACAACTGCCAGTGGAAATGATTTACTTTGCATTCCCTGCTGTAACTGGAAGAACTGCCACCACCAACATTTGAGCCAGAGTATTGAATCATGCTGTTCTAGTTTCTCTTTTAAACATGAAAACTTTAATTTGACAATCTGCAAAAAAGCTGAATTTACACATCCTTGTCAATTTGTCGAATTCCAAGGGCACAGAAATTGTCCTCCAACTTTGTGGGAGGATTAAACTGCCCCCATGAAGAAAGATAAAACTTTTCATGCATGAATCCACTGATTCAGAGCTTTTCTTATAAAATACAGAGGAGAAGGACACAACATCATGAATGCAGGTATAATAAACCCCACTCCAGGACAAGGACCTTCTTTCCTGACAGTGCTGGAGATATGTCAGAAATAACAAACACATTAACAAGAAACAACTCAAGTGGACTGTGTAGCCTTGGTGCAGATAGGTATAGTATGTGCTCTTTGAGAGCATTCTACTTTTAAACAGGGAAAATTATTAAACATGTTGAATCTGCACTTGGAGTATGTTTTCCATTCAAGCCAGTTCAGTGATACAAAAGAAGGTAGCACAATGTTTCAAAGGTTTCTCTTTCATTGTGTTAAAAAAAGTCTGGGTTCCACCAAATTTCCTTAAAATCTGTCAAGATGTTTTTGAAACTTCATGATAAACAATCTGACAAACAGAAACTATAAAATGTCTTAGAGGACGGCCACACTAAGACAGTTCCATTTTTATTAACATATGTTTTCTCTTAGCTTCAGAATAATAATATTCAATATAATTATTTTATCACAGCAGTGCGGCAGCTTGAATGAGAGCATGTAGTGTTTATGACGCAGGATTAAATAACAATTTCATACTAACAACATGAGAACAACAATCCTATGAATTAAAACACAGTACAGGTGACCACAGAGAGAAGGAAACTCTGATCGGATGGCGTATTGTTTCCATAGAAACGGCTCTCTGTATTTCTGTTATAACTGCCTGCTTTTTAAGCTTTTATTGTAGCGTCTTAAAATATTAATGGTATAGTGAAATTGAGTTGCTTGCAACAGTTGCTTTTCTAGTATTGATGAAACGGAGAAAACATAAAAAAAGACCAGCTGACTTCACTATGAGCTGATTGGCTGTTGAAACAGTTGACATGCCTTACGTTCTAAAACCAGGCACTGGTGACTTGACATGACTTGAGTCTCAGGCAGCGCCATCAGCTGTGCTGGAAATATCTCTTTTAAAACTACAGAAGTAGAATTAACTATTGTGACTGTGAATTATTGTATAAAAAACATATAAAACTATATTTTAAGTTAAGGCATTTGGAAGTGTTTTTGAAGCTAGCGTCTAGCCATTAATAATACTTTGTGTTGGTCAAAAGTCCAGACTAGATCGTCCTCAAAAGCCTCCACCATTAGGACATTGATGTCCTTGTGAGGGGATAGCAGAATCGCCACAAGCTACTACACAAAACCTTAAATTAAGTGAGCATGGTAAGGGTTGACACTTTTGATTAGCTTTTTGTCAGGTACAGAAAACAATTGAGTAAAAGGTTTGCTAGAGAGTAGACTAGCTGAACATTTATTTATTATTTTGCCTTTTATTCAAGTGTTTAAAAATGTTTTTTTTAAGGTCTTGTGGCAAGCTGGTGACTGACCCTGGGTTACCCTGTCTCTTGCCTAATGCATGCTGGGATACAACTCTCAACAGGCTAGGTTGGAATAGAAAATTAATGGATGGATGGATGGATAGAAGCCTTAGAGGCAGAATATGAGACCAAATCAGTAGATTTCTTTGGCAGTGTGCATCACTCCTCTCTGCAGAGAATGTCAGAATGTGCTGCAGGAAAGACTCCCCTCTCAGAGGGTGTCAGATGCCACTACAGAAAACACTAGAAACATAATGCTTCTGCCTGTGCTGATTCATCTCCATTATACACACCTGCTGCAGGCAGCTGTAAATAAATGAATAAAAATAAGTAGGGCCTCTCTTTCAGCAAGTGCCATTTTACCCAAAAATGATGTACAATGCTTTCTTGAACTTGGACCCAATCACAGCTCATTACTCATCATTATAATATCTTGCAATAATTTATGCAGACTTGTAATGAACAAAAAATAACATGTAACACTATTCAGAATTTTAAAACTAAAATAAAGATACATGTATTGTCGTGGGTTGGTCAGTTTTCCTCTCCCCTCCCCTCTGTGTTTTGTATGTCTAGTGTGTGTGTGTGTTGTCTGTGCCTGGGCGGGCCCAGCAGCTTGCTTCCCTCTGATCAATTGCAGCTGGTCCTAATCTCCTCATCACCTCTACTGCAGTTAAAAGCCGGGCTCTCCCCTCCAGTCCTCCCCGCCAGATCGTCTGTTTACTACTGTGGTAATATTATTGAGACCAGAAGAAGTTATAGTAAGAATGAACTCTGTATATTTGGCTTTTTTCTAACTTTCTCTCTCTTTGTGCCCCAGACCATGTTCCAGCTCCAAGCCTCTCTGTTCAAACAATCTCTGACTCCGCCATGCCATCACCCTGCTCGGTCCTGCCCAGGCCAACCCGGCTTTTTTCCCTCCCGTCCGGGCCGTCTGTCTGGACCTGTTTCACGCTGTCTCTCCCCTGGCTCCCACAACCTCCCTACTCCTCATGGATTGAGTGTTTTTGAATAAACCACCCTTGCTCCTCTGTCACCTGTTGTCTGCGTTCTGCCTAGTGGGTTCACATTTCCAAAGTGTGTTTCAGCTCCCCATAACATGTATAATGTGGGTGGATTTCTCAGTTGCTAGTGTCCAGAAGCCTCATGTAAATATTGAGGGGGACGTGTCCTCTGCATCACCCCAAAATCTACACCTGTGTGTCAAAGTCTATTGATTTGCTTCATCTGTTGGCTTAAGTTGAAGCGCATTCAATTATCTTGGCCACCATAAGTGTGTCCTGTAATCAACCTATAAGTGACTTGTCATGGTCCATGAACTGTAGGGTGTGCTTCCTGTTTAGTTTTGGGTCCGTTTCCTGTCTTTGTCTTGTTTCCCTTTTTGGATTACTGTCTTGTTACCCACCTGTTTCTGTTCCCATTGTTTACACAGGTCTACTTAGTCTGGTTGTGTCCTTTGTTTTGTCTGGTTTCATTTGCGTGGTTTGGGTGAGTTACGTGTTGTGCGTATCTTGCACTAAAGTTTATGAATGTATCTCGTGTTATGTATCATGTGTCCTAGAAGTGTTAATCCTGGGATTTCTCGTGCCACCTGGACTCTGGTGTAGATGTCCTCGTGTGCTCTGCTATAGATTTGTGTGTGTTTTGGATTGAAGTGATTCTCATTAAAGAGACTGTTCCTTCCCACCACCGCCTGAGTCTGCATATTGGGTCCTCTATCCTCAACCTCGTGCCCTCTCCCGTGACATGACTAAATCTTTGGTTCCAAACCATGGGGTATAATTTTCACAATAAAACTTACCTCAAATCAAAAAGACTTGTGAAGACAATATAATAATCATAATAATGATGATAATGTTCATGTTCATGGCTTAAAATATACAAAATCTTATTCTTATTCTTATTGTAACTTTAAACTAAAACAGCATTGGCTTAATTTATAGACTACACAGGAGGCAAAGATAAACTTAAATTACACTTCAGTAACGAGAGGATTATAATGCTAAACATTTCTGCTGTTCTGTTACTGTCCCTGAGCAACTGATTTGTCCGTTTATTGGATTTGTGCTTTGGGGAAAGAAAAAAACAAAACACATGACCCCTGTTTGTAGACAAGTAGTTCTTCATCATGCACCCATCACCAGCCATATAGTATCTCACACCAATTCTTATCCCCTGAGACTCAAATATCAGTTCAGTATTAATGATCTGTTTACATCTGGTTGTGGCTCATTAGGCTCATTGCGTCCCACCACAGAGTGAACCATCATCTGATGTGGACTACCCTGCAGCATGTGGCTCTGGAAAATGACAACCAGTCCAGTATGACTCCCATAGTCCTCTTATCTCTGCTGCTGTCATCATGAGGGGAGGAAGGGGAGGGTGAGGAGACAGCTCAGCTTAGAGTTGATGGAGGCTGGGACAAACTCCCTGGTGAGTCAGACAGACAAAGCAGGCTCCAGAAAGTTGGACAGTAACTTAATTAGTGACTTATTAAATTATAGTCCAAGGCAATTGATATTCTGCCCTGCAGCTAATGCAATCATATTTTGCATTTCATTTTTTTTTCTCCACCAGCTTGACTTTTGCTTTGTTCAATTATTTCCACCGACCAGCCACCTCGTTCTGTCTTTGGTGGTAATGAAGCTCTTCAGGGTTTTCTTGTAGTACAGTTTTATTCCCATGTTTCATGTCTTGTCCAATTATTTGCCTTGATTCTGCTCATTAAAGTCGTTCATTATGCGGGACTCATTCGCATGATGGCTTTCATGAGTAATTTGCTTCATTCAGGTGCACGAGCATATGTGCACACACCCACACATATACAAAAAAACACAGGATGAACAGTTGCAAAGAATGCTTTTTCCTTAGAAAAATTATTGATACAATTAGCCCCTAAACGTGTGGATGTTTGGACAATCATTCCTTCACACATTTTTAGAAACCTGGATTGAGCAACAAATTGTAATTGTAAACTTTTAAGGATAAACTACTGACAATAATAATCCCACAAAAAACATTTTGCAATCATACAGTAGATTCCAATAGCTTTCAATGTAGCCTGCTGTATTTTGTGTTTGTATACATATTGTACTGTTACACAGGGTACTGTGCATTTCCTATACACAAATTAATCAGCAAAGTAATCACTCATCACACTCACTGTCTTGTGGTCATTGCAACATGTTATACGGACATGCTCATGTAACATAGTCATACTCATGCTCCAGTACTATGTCTGATTGATCACTTTGACTATATGTCTGAAGCAGCTAATGAATTTTTCTGTAACTGGGTCTGCCAACCTTGTACAAACAAAATATTTTCATTGAGAACAGAATGCACCTCATATGCAGGAGCAATACAACCGTTGTCAATGTGAAATTTGAAATCTACTCAGGATAAACATATTTTAGCAACCAGCCAAAATAAGTGAGTGAAATATGACAAACAGTATTGTTGGAGATTCCTCTCTTCTGTAACCTGTAGTGTAACGTGTAGCCACCTATTAAATCATGAAACGTAGTTTCCTGCTGGCAAAAAGCATTGTTAATGTACAATTTTTTTAATTCAGCATCTGCGTTTTCCTACCTGGCTTTAGTGTAGTCTTCTAGGTATGATTTAGGCATCTGGACAAAACTCATTAATTCAACAACATTGTTCAGCAGCCAACTCTCAGATTTCAAACCTCTGACCAACACCTGAATGCACTGGTCACATGGGTCACAACAGCATTAAAACCCCCAAATTTTCATTCAATCAATCCCAATGAATTTGCCACGATTGGATTTGAGTAAATCTGCACAAATTTCACTTTGGTGAACTTTGACGCACAGATTTGCACAATTGCCCATCAACAACAGTTTTAAGAGTGCTGCCCTTTGACGGGTCGTAGAGACACTGAGTCCCAATTGAAGAAAGCTCTCGTAGCCTATTTGCTGAATTTTACTATGGGTACCCTTTAAGTACAAACCGATATGACTATGTCTATGAGTTCAGTAGAGGAGTGATGTCCCCTCTTTCAAAATGTCTGTTATGTGTAGTCAAGCCTGGATCCCAAATCGCAGAATGCAGAGACAGAAGGCTAGTTCAATATATATTTATTAGTGGCGTCGGTGGAGAGGGAATGGTGAGCGGGGAAGCAGGGGAGGAGGACAGGCTGGCCGGGAGGCAGGCTGGCAGGCAGGCAGGCAGCTGGCAGGCGGCAGGCAGCTGGCAGGCGGCCGAAGCAAACCCAGGGAGCGCAGGAGAGTCGCACTGATAGACGGAACGACCTGGCATAGACTGAAAAGCTGGACCAGGTACTTAAAGGCAGGAGAAGTGATTAGTGGATGAGCTGCAGCTGCTCCAGAGAACTGGAACACGCCGGTTTTAGTTGGGAAACATGGATGGTGGGATGAACCTTCATAGAGGCAGGGAGTCTGAGTCTGACAGCCACAGGGTTAATCACACAATCCATCACAATCCAATGAAATGCGGGGCCAGTTTTCTTGTCTCCGCCTTCAACAGGATATTCTTGGAAGACAACCAAACTTTCTGACCTGGTGTGTATGCCGGAACTGCAGTCCTATGGAGATCCGCCCGTTGTTTGGTGGTCTCCCTAGACGTAGCAATGCTGCCCGAGCCAGACTCCAAACCCTCCGGGAACGCCGCACGTGGACACATACCGATGGAACCCCCAACTCTCGTTCCAAGGCCGGAAACAATGGTGGCTAATACCCCAGCGATGTCTCTAATGGGGACACTCCAGTTGCCGCACACACTAGGGAGTTGTGTTCCGAAACTATGTCCACGGGGATCCCATGCAGCCGAAACACACTCAGTAACCGCCCTCACCTTCTCAGGGTCGGTCCTAACCTGCCCCTGCTCAATTATGTAACCCAGGAACGTCACAGAAGAGCAGTGAAACATGCACTTCTCAGCCTTGACAAACAGTTGATTCTCAAGAAGCTGCTGGAGCACCTGGCATACATGGGATGTGTAATCTGTTTGGGATTTAGAGAAAATCAAAATGTCATCCAGATAGACAAACCGACATCGGCCCAAAAAATCCCTCAACACATCATTAATGAGAGACTGAAACACGGCAGGAGAATTAGTTAAGCCGAAAGGCATGACCAGATATTCATAATGACCCAGGGGTGTATTGAAAGCCGTCTTGCACTCATCCCCCTCTCTTATGCGAACCAGGTGGTATACGTTCCGTAGATCAAGTTTCGAGAACACTGTGGCCCCCTGCAAGGACTCAAAAGCAGAGTTAATCAAAGGGAGGGGATATTTATTTCTCACCGTGATGTTATTAAAACCCCGATATTCAATGCAAGGGCGTAGGGTCTTGTCCTTCATAGATGCAAAGAAGAACCCGGCTCCCACCAGGGAGGAGAAAGGTCTAATTAAGCCTGCTGCCAGGGAGTCATGAATGTAATTCTCCATACTCTGTCTGGACGGGACAAACTATACAACCGGCTGGAAGGCAGGGGTGCTCCAGGGATAAGATCTATGGCGCAGTCGTAAGGCCTGTGGGGAGGCAATGACAGAGCTCTCTCTTTACTAAAAACTTCAGCTAAGTCATGGTACTTGGGAGGTACCCCAGTCAACGCTGGATGAACAGGCTCCACTGAGGATTTGGCCCCCTCTACTGGAGTCAGGGCAGACCACAGACAGACAGCGTGGCAATGAGAGCTTGTGAGAGATTGTGCCGGCACAACCAAGGGAATCCCAGAACCAGAGGAGTCTTGGAGGCAGAAATAATCTTAAATCGGACCTGCTCACAGTGGTTGCCTGAGAGAATGAGTGTGAGAGGAATGGTATGTTCCACCACATGAGCTATCGGATGCTTAAGTGGAAACCCAGCCTGTTTAGCTAGCTCCCGATCCCCAAAATTATCTTCAGCACTGGAGTCAATAAGTGCTAACAATGACAAGAAAAAATCCCTAAAACATGTAGTATAGGCGTGGTTTGGCTTGCCAGTACACCTACCTCTACTACCCGGTCTTTTGGCCGAAAAGAACAGGAGGAAATGTAATGCCCTGGCTGCCCACAGTATAAGCACTCACCCGATCTGAGTCTACTCTGTCATTCAGCTGGAGTAATCCGGGCTCGGCCCACCCGCATGGGTTCCTCCTCCATAGCCGAGGGTGGTGATGAGGAACCAGCGGTGTTAGCTGGGCTCGCACCCCTTGCGGCTCGCATACGGGGGGGTGACCGGGCTGTGGAGCCGACTCACTCGTTCCTTTCGTGGCTCCCTGATCCTATTGTCTAACCTGATGGCCAGGGCGACAAGAGCTTCTAAATTGGGGGGGTCATCAAGGGCCATTAATTAATCTTTTACCTGTTTCATTGAGTCCCTTGATGAACACCCCGCGAAGAGCCTCCTCATTCCAACCAGCAACTGCTGCCAGCGTCCAAAAATTCACAGAGAAGTCCGCCACACTTCTAGAGCCTTGGTGCAGATCTAACAGACGACTAGAGGTTTTCCCAAGTGGTCAGGGTGGTCAAAAACACTTTAAAATCTTTCCACAAAAACTGTATAGTCCAAGACAATCTTTCCCAGACCGGAGAACAGTGCTTCAGCCCATGTCAGTGCTCATCCCACTGAGCACATCATCATCACAATGATCAGCTTCTGTGAGGACTGCTGTGTACCATCATGCACCAGGGTAAGTTACAACAATGACAAACCCTAGTTCACAGCTAAGCTCAGACAGCTACGGTTGGAAAAGGAAGAAGCGTTCAGAAGTGAGGACAGGTTTAAAGAGTCGAAGTATAGATATCAAGGCGGTGAGAGAAGCTAAATGACTGTACTCTGAGAAACTCCAACACCAGTTTTCAGCTAACGACTCAGCTTCTGTCTGGAGGGGGCTTCGGCAGATTTCCAGCTACAAACCCAAAGCCTCCCACTCCACTAACAACCTGAATGAGTTTTACTTTTACTTTTTACTTCTTCTTTTTGAAGGTGATTGGGACAGTCCTGACACTATCCACGTGACACTACTCTCCACCTCCATCGTACCGTTTCCCCCACCACAGCAGGGGCCTGGGTCCTCCCACAACTGCCCACCCTAGAGGCCCCCTCCTCCCCAACCACAGTGATGACTCTCTCCATCCTGGAGAGCGACGTCAACAGACTGTTCAAGAGGCAGAACCCCCGCAAAGCAGCCGGACCAGACTCTCCCTCCACCCTGAAGCACTGTGCTGATCAGCTATCTCCAGTGTTCACTGACATCTTCAACACCTCACTGGAGACATGCCATGTGCCAGCCTGCTTTAAAACCTCCACCATCATCCCTGTCCCCAAAAAGCTGATGGACCACAGGACTTAATGACTGCAGACCCGTCGCCTTGACCTCTGTGGTAATGAAGTCATTTGAGCGCCTTGTTCTCTCCCAGCTAAAAGCCATCAATGACCCTCTCCTGGACCCACTGCAGTTTGCCTACAGAGCCAACAGGTCTGTGGACTATGCAGTAAACATGGACCTCCACTTCATCCTACAGCCCCTAGACGCCTCAGGAACCTATGTGAGGATCCTGTTTGGGGATTTTAGCTCTGTCTTCAACACCATCATCCCAGTTCTGCTGCAGAACAAGCTCTCTCAGCTGAACGTGCCTGACTCCACCTGCAGGTGGAT
>JAVQJD010025121.1:0-68082 GCA_036023655.1 Nannoperca australis | reverse complement strand
TAAAGAACATAAACACACACACACACACACCCCGAGTGCACTTGGTTTCACGGGCCACTTTCCCAATGCAACTTCGTAACACAGTCAACTTAAAACACATTTTAACTCTTGGGACTGGGACTGAGACTGAGACTGGGACTGGGACTGGGACTGGGACTGGGACTGGGACTCTGGTGTCGTCTCCTCTCAAGCCTCTTCTGTTCTTCTCCTCTGCCGAGTCCTTTTTAACAGGGCTCCTGGGTGTCGGCCACCAGCTGCACTCCGATTGAGCCATTGAGCTGGCGCATCCACTCACCCAGGTGTATGGCATTACCACAATTATGCCCTGGATTTAGGACAGAGGGAGAAAAAAGACAGGAGACAAGAAACATATGTCGTGGATAGACGGATTTGTCAATAATGAAAATGATTGCTAGTTGCTAGGTTAACACTCATTGTCACAATAGATATCACTGATGCTAACAAACCAAAAGGTTGTAGCATCTTAAAAATATGGTTGACTGGTTGCCCAGTTATAATCTAATTAACTTTGGATTAAGAGTTATGTCATTACTTATTTTATTCTGGTGCAGGTTCCAGTGAAGTAAATGTGTTACAAGGAGTTTACTGCTTTTATCAGGATATATTTAGGGGCATTTTACTTTCTCTGTTGGCCTTTGAATCTTTCTGTACTGTCTCACACCTGCAAAGCAATCTATAGGAGAAATGCTGGTTATTTAACTTCCATTGTGTTATTGGCTTTGACCAATGGCTGTGAACCAGACGTAGTGCGTCAGTCCTTGTAAGATAGTGCAGCAGGGTCAGTTCCTCCCAACACCAGTTTCGTTGAAGAGCACGTCCTGTTAGCAACTGCATCACTGTCCTGTCAGCAACTGCATCAACTCTTGGAATGATCTGAGGGATATCAATGGGAAAAAGACTAATAATCAAGGAGGATATAATAAAAGAGAAAAGAAGGATGAAAGAAAAGACAGAAAAAAACTTAATAAAGAGCTAAGCCTACGCAAACTAAGGGAGATAAAAAGGGAGATTTTTTTTTAACTCTCACTCCAAGTCGCACTCTGACGTTTCACTTTGAAGTATAATTCTTCCTCCCCTCTCTGTCTGTCTGTGTGTAGATCAACACAAACATAACATCAATATGTTGTCAGACAGATTGCTAGAGTGTGTGGGACAAGACACCACTTCTTGACAGGCGCTGAATGGAGACTGGCAAACACATGAAATTGCATCTGGAAGGCTTGAAAAAAGAAAACGACTTCAGACATTGATGTGCTATTATAAATCCATCCTGAAATTCCACGATCTATTACTCTTTGTTCCATTAGATAACAAAAATATATTAAAGTGTGGATATGGAATGCAGGCAGTGAAACGTATGAAGAGAATCAGATGCAGGCTATATTTTGGGCAGGTGTATCATCTTTATTATCATACTGTTGATAATGTGGGCAGTATATAATAATGGTATAATATGATGACAAAATGAACCCGTAAAACAGCATAATAAACAATATTTGTTACTCAGCCCTATTCATTCTAACATTCCTTTTCTTTTTGTTCTGGTGTGTAATGTGCATTTCAACCTCATTGTCGTCCTCCTCTAACTGCTCGTTTTCCCCCCAGCAATCTATGAGCCATCATGTGAGGCCTATAAACATTTGGGCAGGTCCTCTGACACCTACTGGATCGACCCTGACGGCAGTGGACCCCTTGGCCCCTTCAAAGTCAACTGCAACATGACAGGTTCTGTTCTGTGTCTGTGGTGCATCTAAGTGTATGTGTGTGCAGGTGTGTGTGTGTGTGTGTGTGTGTGTGTGTGTGTGTGTACACACTTCCCTTCTCTGTCTGGTCCCAGTGACCTGACCTTAGACAGCAGCACTCGTAACCTGCCATACTTTGAGTTTCCATGGCAATACGGTCACAGCTACTGACATTTAACTCTGAAGGAGCAGCCACCGCAGACACACACACACACACACACACACACACACACACACACACACACACACACACCACAAACACATATAAAACCAGCCTGTTATGCAGACCTAAGGGTGCTCCAATGGTCTGAGTGACACTTCTGTCACATACACACACATAATGACAAATGCACCTGCCCAACACCACACACACACACACATGCACACACACATAGAGTGGAATAAGTAGATAGTCTGGAACAGCAGAGCAAAGGCAAGGCTTTTAATGAAATGTCACTGCACTCCGCTGGCTAGCCCCTTAGTCACGCTGAATAGCACACTCACATACACCTCAGAAATGTTAAGAGTTTCTCTTTTACCCACACATACACACACTTCAGAGACCTGGAATACACACACACATTCCCTGACTGACAGTGTGAATGAACAGGGAGTCTGTCTGAGTGACTGACTCATGCTATAACAGCACAGAAGTGTCTATTAAACCCTGGAGTCTCATAGCTGTTACTTAGATTACACAGAAAGAACTTCACTGCCATGAACCACCTAAACGGCTTTTTTGTGTGTGTCGATATATATTAACATGTGGGTGCATCTGCTGTTTGTATAAATGTGTGTAATATGTGTAAACTTCCTTTAATAGTTTACTACATCTAACTGGTTTTATTCTTGCAGTTGAAGAATAGTTCTTAACATGCTAAAATGTTTAACATGTCTGTGTGTGTAGAGGACAAAGTGTGGACAACCGTCATGAACAACCTGCCACCCAAAACTGCAGTGACTGGTTCCAGTAGAGAGAAGCGCACTGTCTTACAGGTTAACTACAGTGCCTCTATGGACCAGGTAACACACATACACACACTAGCATGCATTATACATAGAAAGTTCAGAAGTTTAACAGTTGCATTTTGGATGATATACAATCCAACTAAAAAGTGTATTTAGGTCTTCCATCATACACTGTAAAAGGGATGTGATTCTTATATGAAAATATAATGACAAGAAAAAGATAAAAAAATACATTATGAAATATGTATATTATTATATTATTTTTAGGTATATTATGAGGGGGGAAAAGGGGTTTTGTGAATTGGAATTATAGCAATCAGGCTTTCAGTTTCATGTTAAGAGAGTCCTCTTGTGAACAGTAAAGAGTACTTCATTTTTGTGAATAGCATCCTTGAATCATAAAATGTGATCTCATATTGACAAGTAAACTCTAAAAAGCCAAATTTTGTTTTAAATAATGATATCTTACACTTGAAGGCAAGTCTAACAAGGAGCGTGTACAGTTTTCTCCACTGACCTCAACAAGACCAGTTTCCAACATGGTTATTGGTTGAATTTTGTAGCCATTTTCTCCTACACTTCTGCCCGCTACACTGTGCCAACATTTTTTTACTATGTCAGGCTGCCTTCTCGGTTGTTTGCAGATCCAAAAACTCCTTTGTTTTTCTCACTCCAAACGCACCGGAAAGAATCACCCTGTGATAGACCCCTACAGTGACAGGACAATAGTAGCATTCATGTGTGACAACGCAGTCAATAAAAGGGGAAATGGATATAAAACCAAGTTTTTCAACCTCCAAAGGCTTGTTTTCTAAAAAACTCTTAAGTTTGATGTGGTTTCTGTGAGTATCCCAAGCCTTGAGGTAACGTGTGGTATTTAAACAATCCTCAACCCATGTGTGAGTATGCCTACTCAGTTTGTTGTCTCAGGTACAAACTTTACTTATTAAGTCAGTCAGTAGTCGAAGCTTTACAAATGTCTGCATGTGTATTTGTCATATTTAGTCTGAGTTAGCAGAGTTTTGCCTTGGAATGTTTGTAAAATTAAGTTCGCCCATCGCTAATGAAATGCTCTTGACAATCAATGAACCGACTGCCCAATTTCCATGACTGATAAATCTAGTAAACAAGTAGACTGAGACTGAGGAGGAGTTGGCAACGTGACCAGGTTGGCTTGAGGTTTTGTAGAAGTCCTCTTTCTACAATCTTAAGTGATGATTGAAGTGAGTCATTTGATGGTGGCTGTAAAAACATAGAGTTAACGTAACCATGGTAACATTAATGCTACAAACCAATATGATTTCTGTCGTGGTTTTGATAAATGTACACCATCAGCAGCACCATGACTGCAATGGGAAAGAGCCCATTATTCTGCCAAATGCACAATGATAATCTAACATAATGAGTGTTTCACCCCATGTCTCTACCACTTGTCTGCTGTGGTTTTGCTACATACAAGTCAGACTACCTGAATCTGCTGTCTCACACTCACGAGTCAATAGCTTAATCTTTCTGGTGAGTGGTTATAGATTGCAGTTGTCACTCTTAGTCAAAAACAAACTGCGTGTGAAGTTAACAGTTTTTAACCCTCCTATGAGGAGTGACAGCAGTGTGTACAAGAACACTGTGTTTCATGAGCTGACAGAGTTTGAGTAGCATATCCTTCCTGTAATTATGTCCCCTCCTAATTTGTATGGATCACTTGTTCCATTTTCACTGGAAGCTAAATTAAAACAACATTACAGTGCACTTTGTTTCATTTTGCAGCTCAATCTTTTTCCTTATTTTTTTTTTTTTATATGAAATTGACCTGTCTGGCTGAATAAGATAAAATTAAACTACATATCCGTGCTTGTGTTTCCAGGTGACAGCCATCACCACCAGTGCAGAATACTGTGAGCAGCAAATCGCCTACTACTGTCGCATGTCCAGGCTGCTCAACACTCCAGGTAAAGGCTGAGGATGACATCTTTATTCACTGAGACAGGCAGGATGTTCTTTTTTGTCACACAGTCAGAATTAACAACAACACACTCTCCCCATCTCCTTCTCCTTCTGTCTGAAGATTACACGAAGGGGAGACAAATCAAAATGGGTCATCATAAAAAACCTGCAAAACTATTTACACACCTGGAATTTTGGGTGAAAATAAATTAACATAAATTAGTTTCACAGATATATCTGTATATCTACGGCCATCTGAGTTGCAGCTTGAATGCTAGAGAAATTTTTATTTGCACTGGGCAAGGGAAGTGCAGATTTAATGATGTTTCTGCTTGGATAAGTATTACAAGAATTTTATTTTATTTTATAGAATTTCACAGAATGTGTGGTCATGGATATTTAAAAAGTAGAGTCCAGTAGCGTCCCAGAGACTGCAGAATCAATGCCATGGAGCTTTAAAGCTGTTGTGGTAGCTTGTTGTGGCCCAACAACTTTGTAGAGATGAAGAAGACACCCCATGTTGTGTTAATTTGTTACCCATCTGTACGAAAACTGTTTCTTTCATCCTGTCTTTAATGCTACTAATACTACAGATGTTAGTGCTGAAACAGACCGTTGGAAATTAATTGTGGCCTGGCTGGCATTCTGAGTAGATTAATTAGGATTACATTAATTTGCATTAGATTTTTTTGACTCAGTATTTCTGGCTGTAATGCACTTCAGCAAGGTCTAGTAGGGTTTTGTGTCAGTTTGGTTTGGATTAGTTAGGATGGCTTGCATAATTTGAGCTGTGTAAGGTTTGCCCTGGATTAGATACTTTAAATTTGTGTTATGGTTGGGTTAAGTGGAGTTTTAACGGTGTTTTGAATCGCTTTTATGCAGCAGAGAAGAGTATAGAGATGAGGGCTCGCAGCTGTGTGTTACTCTTGTTTTGCTCAGTCTGTGACAAAGCTTGGTATTTAGTCTAATATCCGGTTTGAGGAAGACATCTGTGTGTGTGTGTGTGTGTGTGTGTGTGTGTGTGTGTGTGTGTGTGTGTGTGTGTGTGCATGCGTGTGTGTGCGTGCATGTGTGTGCGGGTACGTGCGTGTGCGCATGTGTGTGCGACTGTGTAAAGTATTCACAGTGCTGTGTGTTTTTCACTATGAGAATAACAAGCTTGCTGTCATTGTCAGAACCGTTTTATGTCATTTTCCTCTGTTTCCTCTGGCCAACAAACACACACACACTCACGCACACAGTACACACATGCACACATAGACCCACTTTGGGATAGCTTCATAAAGAAACGACACTCTTGGCAATTAGAGTGAGCGAGAGTAGCTAGAAAGGAGGGTGAGGCACGGAGGATTGCGAGTTTGTTAGATGTATGCCTGGGTGTATGTGTGTGTGTGTGTGTGTGTGTGTGTGTGTTCATGGTCCTTGATTGACTGAGTAGGAATTAAGCAATAGGTGGTTCATTATAGTTGGGTATTAGTGCAGCAGACCAAAACTTTGCCATTAACTTCAACTGCACTAAGATACAGTATGGCTTTTGGACTGACATGCATACAGACGCACAAATAAACACACTTTACTGTAATTCGCTATTTTACAGCCAAACGTAGAATATACACACATGCTAACACCCCTCCCACAACCACACACACACACACACACACTCAGTCAATCCTTCATTAACTAGTTTACTCCTAATCCACTACCTTGCAAGTTAGGGAAATCCAATTACCAGTCTAGAATGACTGAGAAAGTAGGACTGGGAAAAATCATTTACCCAAAAATATGCTTCATAAATTAACTGTCAGCTTTCATCAAATTACACTGTCAACAGCATTTTCACTGTGAACCACAGGCACACTCACACATGCACACAGGCACACACTTGTTACATTTCCACTGCCACATTCTTCCCATCCAGATCTCATCTATTACATTAGGGCTGGCATTTTAGAGCTAAACGAACCGTTAAATGGGAATTATATTCTGCCACCAGTGACACCCCTAATTTGGAACTTGGGCAGTAATTGTCATAATTGTCTGACCCCTTCCTCAACTCTTTCACATAATCTGTCCTTTTATCATTTTTTTTATCACCTCTCTTTAACTCAAACACATCCTGCAAACACACACACACACACACACACACACACACACACTGCTTGTGTCTGTTTTGCATTTGCTCATTCACAAAATGGGTAGATAAAATAATGGGAGACCTTGATGCTGATGCAGGCAGCAACACACACACACACACACACACACACACACAGAGAAACAACTCAAAGAGACACACACACAGTTTCTCTCCCCCCTTCTTCTTCCATCTCACCACTTTCTCTCCCCACTGCTCCCCATCATCTTTTGCATCCACATTTATCAATTTCCATCAATCTATTCCATCCTCTTGGTCCACACTTACCTCCTCTACTTTTGTTCTCACTCTCATCCCATTTTAAGTCTCCATTTTTGCCCTTCTTCGATTCTTCACCTCCAATTTCACCTCACTGTTATTTTCCTTCCTTTTTAAATCTTTTTTTTCCCTAACCCATCTCTCTGCCCCTGTCTTCCCACTCACTCTGTTGAACACTGTTTCCATTAGTGTTGGATACACAGCTTTTAGAGGAGAATTAGCACCCTTCACTAATGATTTAGCATCATTCCTTTCAGCGTAAACAAGCTGTAAACAACCAATGGCACAAGGTTTGCACAAACAAGCCCTTGTGCAGATGCAGACATAGATAAAAACACACGTCTATCATTCTCTGACACACACACTCCCAGCCAGAGAGGAATTTGGTTGAAGCTTATGATACATGTAAAGCTTGTTAGTGTTGTACATCATCAGAGGAAAGTTGCCCTGAAAGGTCAAGAACATCCAATGTAAAAACACAAAGCAATTTTCTCTCTTCTTTCAGTTCTCTTGTCACTGTTGCTCCCTCTCTTTTGGAAATGTATATTATGTTTGTTATGTACTT
The DNA here is from genome assembly GCA_036023655.1 of Nannoperca australis. Lineage (NCBI taxonomy): Eukaryota > Metazoa > Chordata > Actinopteri > Centrarchiformes > Percichthyidae > Nannoperca > Nannoperca australis. The sequence continues at coordinate 60,431 of JAVQJD010025121.1, read as the reverse complement.
CAACTCATTGTCTCATCTGTCTGGTTGAACATTGTAGAATCAGTGTTCTGCACCTGACCTTAACCCACGCGTAAAGGTTTTACTAGTAACCACTTGAAATAGCCCATTACAACTCTCAACAAGTCCTCTTCTTGGTATATACAGTTTATACAGGCCTAAAGTCAAAAACTAGAAGTTACACAGAGTTTGTATAAAAAAGTACATTACACCTTGGGTTTAGACCTCTGATTGGAGCAACCCTATTGCAACAAAAGTCCAATACCAATGTTTTCAATTGAACTTTTACTCACAGAGCTTTTGTTAATTAATGTTGTTGATGTCTTTATTTCTCCGACTTGCCATTAGCAATTGATAGAATCATTTATAGCATCCAGGCTAATGAAGAGAGAAATGCTTCCATCAAATAAATTAGCTCATTAATCCAGTGAATTGCTCTTTTATGTGTCTAATATGTGCACAGTTCAGAGGCAACACAGATCCACAGATCTGCTTATATGAAGAAGCTTTGGCTAAATCACTGACCAAAAGAACATGAGCCCGTCATGACTATTATCTTTACAAAGTTATTCCTGTTTACTATTTTGCACTTGGTGCACTGGGGCCTGCTACATAAGTCTGTTACCCAGGTTTTGCATAAAACAGAAAAAGTGCAGTAAGTAAAATGTAACTAATTGACTGTGTGTAGCATTACGGATTCATACTATGTTTGTCTAATCTAATTTTGTCATCCAATCATGTAACTGTTGATGTACAAGTCTCAGATAAAAAGTAACACAGCTACCAAAATTAAGAGCAAATTTTTATGTTTTGAGATGATAACCTGACCACCCTAAAATGAGATTATTGATATCCATCCTTTTTCTCTCTGCTACTGAAAGCTTTCACTTGCTGTCAGCAAAATTACATCCAATTAATCTGGGGTGATGTCATAAAGTCACAATTGTCAATGTAATAGTTGTCTAGTCATGTGAAATGTTATTATGTTGCCAGTAAAAATGCTATCATTATAAAGTGCTATTATTTCAGGATTTTATCACATAATGGAGTTTTGTTATGTTAGCATATTTATTGGCTGTTAAAATGTTACAGGCCAAAATAAATGAAGTAAAAGTAGGTGGTAAGGCAGCTTTATATGGTAGTATAGAGAGATGGAAAGAGTGAGGAGAATAAAATGGAGAAAGCTAATGAGAGGGAGAAATTGAAACTCCTGTTTTCTTGTTACATCAGGCTGTTAACACACTTCAGCCATGTCGATCAAAAGAACTGTGCTGTGGCCAACAATAGACTACTGATCGTGATATCAGGGTCTGATAAGCACATTCTATGTAATACTCAGTGAAAACGTTTGGACTTGGACAAGTGATTAACTGGCTGACCATAGAGGTGAGAACAACACTAAAAGTGGCACTTCTAAACAAATTGTTATTTGACTTCATGAAGTTTTTCTCAGCATTGTTTTAGTGAATATGTACTGGTGACAGGTTGTGATTTTTTTATATTTTCTATTTTGTCAGAGCACACTACCATGTCTCAATGTCTCAATGTTTTGTAAATGGGTTAACTCTGGAATATTACTGAAGTCTGATATCAAGGAGCCCCACCCAAAACAACTGCGAATGGAAACACAGGTTAGAAATTGGCTTTCAGCCAAAGCAGGAGAGCGTGATGTACACAGGAGTAGAGGAAATAAAACAAGGGTGGCTAGAGATGAGTGTGATTCAGGATAATGAGGCTGTGTGTATGCGTGGCATTGTTACAGTCCATTCCTTGGGAACTTCTGGTCTCAATTATTGCCTCGCAAGCCAGCCCCCATAATATTCCACACACGCACATACTCGCAGGTCTAGCATTACACCCTAATGTCTTGATTCTGCAGTAATGGTTAACCACTTGTTTATTTTTTTGTCTCTCATTTGTGGTTTTTGATGTTCATCATTAAACTACAAATGCAGCAGCGGCAGACAATTTTCTCTGTCTTCTCTCTCGCTTTTGCTCTTAAGCTCTGCAAAAATAACAGGTACCAGTAATGATGCACTTCTGTGAAATGTGAACAAGGCTAGCCGACATCCAGCTGAAGAACAAAAGGCTGCCCCTAAAAGGCTGTTTGATTGGAAAATATGCAATTCTTAACTAATCTGCAAAGAGTCCTGCTGACTTCTTTGCTGTGTGGCCTTTATGTCAACTCACACGCTTTACCTTGTTTGTACTTTTGTTGTTTTCTACACTTATTTTTCTGCTGATGGAAAAAAAAGAAAATATGCTGACCAGGGACCTTGTCGCTGGCGTTTTGGATCATGTCTTTATTAATTTTAATATCCTTTTTTATTTCATGTATTATCCCTTTTTATTAGCCTATTGTGCCCACACCATACCCGATTGTGCCACGTCTTTCATTACGCGAGTAATGTTCTGGTTACAGTGTCATTAATTTGTGAAAGCACTTGAGGCAAGAAGCAAGTCAGGGGCCGAGAGAACAAGAGCTAATATATCGAAAGACAAGAGAAAGGAGAACTATCATCAGTGTCCTCGGGCGTCTCTCTCGCTCTCCCCATCACCCCAGTGTCCACCGCTCCTTTTGCCTTCCTTTTCTTACCCCCTGTAGACAAGATGCTAATTAACGTTAAATTATCCTCTCTATCTTTCCCTGCTTTAAATGCACTGATGAGAATCTGCCTCCCTTCAAGGTTGGAGGCAGCTTTTTGGCCCCTGCCCATTACGTGCAGGGGCAGAGGAGCTGAGGGTGTTCAGTCAGTTGATAAGAGGCACTCGAGGCTGACGTGTAAAGCTAAGCTTTATATAGAACAGCAAATTAACAGCTGAAATTAGCCTGGAACCTTTCTACAGCATTTCCGATAGCTTAGAACAGGAGACACTTGAAGACAACTGTGGTGGTAGTAGAAGTTTTGCTAATGCTAGGTGTGTGTGTGTGTGTGTGTGTGTGTGTGTGTGTTCGTGGAGGGAGCGACTGAGTTTTTTGAGTTTTTAGTGAGAGAGACTGTACAAGAAATAGAGTAACAAAGTGTGATCCGTCACAGAGAAGCCCGTATCATTTACATCCCATAATGTGTGCTCTCTGGTAGCTGTTGCCTCGGTAATGCGTCGTTGCCCAGGATAATGCTGTCATATGTTGTGTTGACAGAGTCATGTGTCATATCCCCGCACCATGTCTCTCTACCTGAGTGCAAAACTTACAGCTCATAGCCACACAGGTGCTGGTGTCAAAGGAAAAGAGTATAACACTTTACAGCACATTAACTTGGAGAAATAAGGTGTTTGCAAGGGCAGAATCTCTCTCTTTTTTCCCTTTCATTTCCTTGGTTGCACTTCTTCATTTTTCTTTTTTCTCTCTTTCTTATCGTGCTTGTCATTTTTTTCTCCCACACTGTCTTTGTCACACAAACCCACAAAAGTCCTGTGGGTGGTAGAGTTACGGCAAGTGTGTGTAATTAACTAGTGTGTAACTGTGTATCTCTCTGATGTTTGTCTGTGTGGTTGGAGGGTGTGTGGTGTAACTTTTATGAAGACAACAGAAGCTGCTAGTGAAGCTTTTGGGGTGGGTGTATCTGTGTAATTTTAAAGCCTCCAGGTTTCTCTCAGTACTTGTGTGTGTTAACACGTGTGTGTGTGAGTGTGTGTGAGTGTGTGTGTTTGTGTGTGTGTGCTTACTGGCATTGCCATAGAGTGAGCTGCCCATGCCTGCTGGCCACTGTGTGTAGCGTTCCCCCAGCATATCAAATACTCTCCACTCCTGGTCTGCCTAGTGTTAGGCAGATTGAATAAATTCTGTTTTAACATATGCAAAGACACAAAAGTAACCATGATGGCCATTTGTTTGAAACACCTGAATTAATTAATAAAACCTTTATTTTAGTGCAAGCAGGGTCACAAATCAAGGAAATATTTTTGTTAATCCCTTTTAGAGCAAAGTAAAATAAATTGTAACTAAACAGATTGTGAACACATCACTACCAGTGTTTCCACATCTGGGACATGGAGCTGGATGGATTAGTTTTCCAGTCATACAAGAATTGTTTTAACCTCAAAATAATGTCAGTTGTTCTAAGAATGGTGTTGTTCTTTCCTTAAAATTAGTTTACACATTATATATATATTTTATATGTTTCACTGGAGAGGAATCTGTCTGATGTTCCTGCAGCTGCTGGAAGCTAAAATTAGTGCTCTGTTTCTGCACACAGCCAAAGATCAAATGGTTTGGGCTGCTCTCGGTCATGTTTTGCTAGAGGTAAACTGGTTCACACTAAAAGTCGTCTTTTGAAGTTCTCATTTGCTATATATTTGAATGTAATGCAGAAGAATAACAAGCACAAACCTTTAGGTGAATGCCTTCTTTGGTGTGCAGGCTCAATGATTGTCACAGTCCAACCTCTTTTAGGTTGGTGGTGTAGGTGCATATTATTAGAGCTACAAATCAAACACTGTCAATAAAAATGGAGCACTTTTAAGGAAAAGACAGGCAGTACAAAGATGCACAGATACAGAAAGTCAGTATGTCAAATTAATAACAATAGCTATGTTTTGAAAAAGTTCCAAGCATCCAAGAAATTTCACACGCATATCTTCATTGACATGGGAGGTCAGGACACACAGTTTTTTTTTTGTTGAAAAAGTATTTCAAATTAGTTTACTGGTTTAGTAAGTGCTACTCCACTCCCTCCTCTGCTATGTGTCCAAATAATTATATATCTGTGTGTCGTCTGCCAAGCAATAGAGACATTATGGCGTAGGATGATTTAACAGAGTGGAAGTGTATAAATAGAGAATAAAATTGGACCTAAAATTGAACCTTGTGGTACACCACAGTTGTGGAAGATGAGTAATTACCAGTTCTTTCTAAAAGAATGAAAGGGAGAAATGAAAGGGAAGGATGTAATTTGTTACCTTAAGGAGTGCCGTTTTATGTGCTCTAAAACCAGACTGAAATTTCTCAAAGATGTTATTATGACACATAAAATGTTGGGTAGAAACGGCAACAGAGTCCAGGACAGTATGTAGTTGAAAAGGAAGACCAGCACCTATGTGTTAAAATGTGGATTAAAGGAGTTAAAGAAGTAGCAGTTCAAACGTTAGAAAGCTTGCTAGCAGACATTGAGTTAAAAACAAAGCAGTGAATCGGCCTGTCATGATTAAGGGGTAATTGGAGAAAAAACACAGTGAACAAGACTGCTTTGTGACTGCTATTCTTAGTCTCAAAGTTGTCAAGGCTGAGACCACTATACAGATCTAGGTCAAGGATGTGACCTAAATGTCTGAAATAAGAATTTTTTCATACTTAGATTTCAAATGGGAGAGTAATTTAAGAAACTCCTGGATTAAAGCATTATTTGCTCTGGGTTAGATTATTAAAATGATCACTGGATCTTTGGAGTTTACCATTAAAAAAAGGTGTTTAATGATGTAAAATGGCAGTGCAACAGTGGGTTGATGGAGATGTGTAAAATCAGGGGGGGTTGCTTTAATAAGTGTGCGTGGTGGAGATGGCATGGGGGGCCTGGAGAGCTCCGTGTGTGGTTGATATGGCTAATTGCCCTGCATTGCTCTTTTAAAATGGCCATTCGCTCAATTAGCAGTTTGATTTGTCCTTTCAATTCAATAAGGAGGTCTTGTAAGTGGCAGATAAAAGCACTATCAGTAAAATCTTCTTAAGTTACTATGATAAACATGTTACACAATTTACATTTCATTACTTTATATTAGGCAACTTTATAAAGACCAGCCGGAGAGTTTTGCAGCGTGGTTAAAAAATGATCGGACGTGTGTATGTCGAGTAAAAGGGGAGAGTGGCGGTTATTTTAAAATAACCGGATAAAATTGATTGCAGTCGACAGAAAAACAGCCCAGCCCCTGCTCACTTATCCGGCTGGGGCAAGACGATCGGTTAAATCGCCTGCCACAGCCGGCACTCAGTTTTGTTTTAGCTCAACTGCAACTGGTGAATTACAGTTAAGCCAGGTTGTAAACGGAAGCAGACAGAGTGGGGCGGCCGATTAGCTATGCAGTGGACAAGAGACGAGGAGACCTTCGACCGCACACACACACCGCTAACAGCTGGGCTTTCCGACTTCTGGATGTAGAAAGATCGACTATCAGGCTGTTTGCCTCTTAATAAAGAGATTTTAATGTTTTCAGTATGCTGCACACCAGACCTCTGATGACAGGCTTTTGTTTCAGTGCAAGTTCAAACAGCCCATGTAGAATACAGTTTCCTGCTTTTGCTCTTTTAAGCCAAAATTAGACATCAGTCAATATAAAGAGCCTACAAGGGAGTCCATTATCCGTACAGAAAAGGCAGCACTCAGCACATAGTATTGTTAACAATTTGCTAATGGTTTTGTTACTGCCATTGTGTGTGTTATAATTTTACACTAAACTTCTTAATGGTCTTCTGGGACTGAAGTAAAGACAGGCAGGGTGAGTTATAGGAGGGATGACAGCGTGTTTTTAACTTCATATTTTAGTTGCGAGAGTACAAAGTTGCACAGAGCTGCAGCTATAAAAAGAGGAGAAATTTCCGGAAAATATGGATCTTTCTAGAAAGAGCAACAAAAAGTAGATGTTGTGAACTCCTCTCTATTATGTCTCTCAACTCACAGGAACACATATTCAAACACACACACCAATAATACAGAGATATATTTGAAAACCCCCCAAAATATGTGTAATCACAACATGCAACATCCACTCAATGCTGCTACACAAACATTCACACAAAGCATGACTTGCCTTTATTTATTTTATTTCTCTATTTATATTTGTGCTGTTTTCTTATTGCAGCTTCTATCTTTTATTTTCTCCCTGTTATCTATTTTCTTCTCCATCTCACATATATGTCTTCTTTTTTTTTATCTCATCAACTCTCTGAAATGCTCAGTGCTGAAGGGTAGGCCCTAGGCACAACATATAAACAGGCACCACACACACATACACATTAATGCTCTGAGAGTTTCCAGAAAATCTAGGTAACATGTATTATTGCTTTGGCGTCATGTCTTTAGAGAAGATTTTTCAATTGGAGTGTTGATGATGGAGTGTATGTGTGTGTGTGTGTGTGTGTGTGTGTTGGTTATTATCAGTGTGAGTTTGTCTCTTGTGGATGTCCATGCTCCTGATATTACTGGGTGGTGTCAGACAGCAACATTAAACTGAGTGTTCCTTAGAGAAAGATCCCTGCACGGTTAGCATTCGAGTGGGCGAGCTTTCTCATGTAAGCCTACTGAGCGATGATAAAATGAACCTGATAGCTTATTGATCTCCTTTGGGAGATTCTCATTTCCATGGCTCTATGGATTTAGTGTGATGCTCAAAGGAATACACTGAGTTTTGAATATCAGGTTGTTACCTATTAAGTAATTACAATACATACACAAGGTCATATGTGTCTCCACAGATTTTTTACATTTTTTTATCATAAACTCTGTTGAGTTACTGCACCCACAGACCTGACCTTTAAGATAAGACAAAGCTGTTAAAATCTAATTAACTCAATGTCATAATGATGTAGCCAGGTTTGTCTTCTATAAGGTGAGAAAGTAGGCTACATATTCATATCCTTTGTGGTGAAATTAAATCTCACCAAATTGTTTTTTTGAATCCATATAAAGTCTTCACTGGAATTTATCTTTTAATCTAATGAATCTGAATGTAGCTGTCACATTTCATACACTGGGCACTGGTTGCCTCGCAAGTGGATCACTGTGCAAGTAGGATGAATATCCATGTGTTTGACTTCCGATTGGCTTAAAAACAAGCGTTTGAAATAATGTATGTCCAATTTAAGCTTTTTTGGAAAGTTTTAGGATGCTTGCACTGCTTACTCCGATATATGTTGTTGTCCTTCAGTCTGAGTTTCCTGAATCTGTCCGCATTAGCTATATCAATTAGTACGAATGACCACAATTATAACAGCAAGACTTTTTTTAACTAATGTGGGCACAATGGAATCTGTAAATAGTAAAGCAAGAGACAAAATGAAAAACAAAAAGTGAATAACAAAGAAATCGGATTAAATTCTTTCATTAATAATTTAAAGAAGAAATATAAAAGGGAATTGTAAATAGTCAGATACAGTATACGTGCATGACTGTTATACTGTACAGCTGGGGCTGAATATCAGATTAGCTTTAGTGCTGCTACAAATTTTCTATTGTCAAATATTTGAGGTGATGCTAACCACGGACATTTGTCTGAGTTCTCTTCACTCACTGTATCGGGTGAGATGATCAACGAACAGTCCATGGTAACCTGGTGAATTCACTTACGGATATCTCACCAACACAGACGCATGTCAGGATACACAGCTTGAACCTCCAGAAGACAAATAAATGTCAGACTATGGACTATCATGTATAATCATGCACTTTAGAATAATCAAAGAGACTTTGAACCATTTAATCATTACTTTTTTACTGCCTTTTTTCCCTGCAGTTAGAACAATTATTATCCTGCAGTGTTAACAATAGATGTGTTCATTTAAATTCACCTGATTTTTTCTGAAGGTAATGTGTGTGTAAATAGAAACCCTATTATATTTTGCAACCATGGGGAAGTACTGAAATTAGGATAGAATCAAGTAAAAACATATTGAACTTAACAATGATTCACAGTAATCTATCAAACTCTGTAAACTGCACATGTAGTCCAGAAAGCATAGTGCTTCTATATGTTGCAACAGTCAGCTCGTGTGTGGTTATATTTTCGGTGTATATCTGTTGGTTTGCATGTTTCTGTTGTTTTTGAACTAATCAACTGAGAACAAAACAAGCACTTCAATTTTTGTTTACTGGAATCATAATTGGGCTGGAATCATAATACATTGTGTACTCCGTTCAGAGACATGTTCATGCATTTTGGGTGTTTGTGTGTGTTTATTTGTCTTTGTTGTTTGGGATTTGATAAGATAGTGCAGGGAAGTTGATCCAGAAATAACTTATTGACTTGACTTGTCAATAAGTTGACAGCATAACATTGAGCCCAACTGAAACCTGTGTCCAACTCCAAAAAACACTCCAAATTCACAGACAGCTTATCAATTCAGGCTTTCATGGTGTGAAGAGAAGAGGACAGAAAGAAGGACGAAGGAAAATGTTGCATCTTGCACTGGCATAGCGATGAGAAGAGGGAAGAAAAAGACAGAAGGGTAAGACAGAGATTGATGTAGAGTGACAGAAAGAGAAGAAAACAAGAGGTAGAACAGAAAGAGGAAGGAGGGTAGAAGGAGAAGCAGATTAGTTTGTTTTCTGCCGCTTGCTCTGACATTGAAAGATATGTCAGTGCTAATGTCCCAGAAAGCCTTGAATAACACAGCAAACCAATACATATCCCCCTTAATGGGATTTTGAGCTGTGCATGCTCCCTCTCACGTGCACACACACCCACCAGCACACCCAAACAAGCACATACACATAAACAAAATACCATATGGCCGCCGCCTAGCGGAAAGATAAAAGGCAAATGGAAAAATAGAAACCGCTCGCTTGAGGAGTAATTATAATATTGTCTTCTCATTTGTGACGAGCTGAGGGGTTGATCTCAATTATGAAGCTTTCTGAGGCAATCCTCAGCTCTCCATTTGTCCTCCCCAAGGTTGCCAGGGACAACGGATGCACGACGAGCTGTGGCGTATGACCACAAACTGATCAACAGACGTGACGGTTTCAGTGATGGATCACACAAGCAAGAGAATCCCACTCCATTATCAAGACATGCTTCCATGCATCTGCATATGCATACTAATGGAATCACTGCCTTTTTACCTGTTTCTCCCGCAGACACACACATGTATATTTTGAACCACAGAGTATTTCCACAGTCTTTAGTGGTATGCATGCAGCAGAGGGTCTGCACTAGCAAGCACATGGTGTACTGGCGTCTGTGAGTGTGTGTGTGTGCCGAGCACTGGAGGCAGTTTTAACACAGCTCTTGGATTACAGCGGGATATTGGGGCACAGAGAGATTAGACCAATTGGAAAAACAACAGGAGAAAAACAGAGGAAATATCACTCAGCGGTGCTAATGAAGCAACACAGGGAGGAAAGTTGATTATCCGACTTGACCTTGAGGGGTTTTAAAAGTAACCCATGGAAAGTTAGAGACAAGTTAGTTTTAGAGCTGTCATATAGAGAATGTGTATGTCTGTGAGAAATGAATCTACTGTATGTGCCCATCAGTATGTACCTGTCTGCTATCATGTGTGTGCTGTGCAACTGTTTAATGGTGACTCTGTTTGGGCGTGCTTGTGTGTGGATCTGTTTATCATAAACTTAATGTCTGTGTGTGGCACTGAGTTTATATCGATGTCAGTAATTATCAGTGTGTGTGTATTCGTGCCTGTGTCAGTGTGTTACTTTGTGCCGATGACACATCTTGTGGAGCGGTCTTTGTCTTTCTCACAAAGGGAGACCAAACAAACAAATCACGATGTTTCTCATCCAATGTTGGTGTGCCACGCAACATTCTCTTGTAATTACTCGGCTCCAATTGTTTGCACATTTCTGTGTGTGCATTGCTCATGTGTCATACTGCGTGTATATACACACAGCCTTTGATTCCTGAGTGCTGGTGCATTTGATGTCCTCCGAGGTATTAACTTGGCATAGTCCTAATATCTGAGTCATAGTTATAGGCCCCTTAATTAATCTCATGCTTTGAGAGAGTGACCCAGGATGAACACTTTTACAGTCCATAACGAGGTACCAGGGTTATGAAAGGTGTTCATTTAGTGAAAATAGCAATCTATTTTAGTCAATGAATGTAATAACTAAAGTGTTGGCAAACAGCACAACAAAAGTAAAATGTAATGAGTTAAAATATATTTTAAATGATACTGCAAAAATAAAGTGTATGTGCATGTGTCACATAGTTATGCTAAGTACGGTCGGTAGGTTTAAACCGCTTAGTACGTCTGCAAGATGTAATGGATGTTTACAACAGATGGTTTGAAAAAAAAAAAAAACTTTGAGGGATATGTATTGTGATATTGTTTGTTTCTTATTGTCAACAGACTTTAACCAAAAACAAAATGGTCCTGCTAATATAAGTATCAACTGGCCAACGCCTTACATAGCTGATTCCTCTGAGCCACAGGGCTCTGTTGTTGTCCAAAAACTATTAAAAACACATCAGTGAGCCGAATCGTTGCGCCAGGTGACATGTGCCTTTATTATGATGAACCTGTGCATTGTAGTTTATTTTGAGATGATCTCCCACACAGCATCCTGCTGCCATAAATACTCAAATACCAAATCCACTTCAGGAAATATTTCTCAGTCCTTTGCCCTTTAGTCCTTTGTTGGCAAAATGATAAATTATACAATATTGTCGGGCTTATTCATTGACCATTACTTTTGCTGGCTTTGTAGAAGTAAACTGAATAAAATGATACTGTAATTGTTGTATTATACGTTGCTATTACAACTCTGTTTTAATGTTGTGTCTAGCAGAGTCCTATTATAATATGTAAAGTATTTTTTTGTTTTTCTTTTTAGTTCTTTATTTGTTTAGGGCCTTCTCGTTGTTATTGTATCACCTCTGGCTATAAGAAAGTAATCGATGCCTTTTCCATCAGTTAAAGGAAATGTAGGGATCTGGCTCCCGGCGACAGAGAGCTGCCTCACCAAAGAGCTAAAAACACAGTCGAGTTTCAGGCTGAAGATGATAGAAAAAGAATTGGATCTAAAAAAAGCCGTAATCCAGTCCTGTAGGTAGATAAACAGACATGGTACAATACGCAGCACCCATACAGAAAGACATGGAGGTCTTTGAATGAATGAAAAATCTCAGCATTCTTTCAGGCGACCATGTAGTTGCTGATGTTACGGTTAGTATGTGATGCTCAAAGGCATCTGGGTGCTCTGACTTATACATACATACATACATAAGCCAGTCAAACTCTTAAAAAGTAAAAATGATAAAATACAGATGGATTCAGACCGCATTTGCTTTATAAAAACAGTCAAAAAGTCAAAAGAATATGTGCGTTCAACCGTGAGTTTGTTGAAGTTCTTTTTGCATTTTTCTCATAAACCAAATAGAGAGAGTGCTATTCATGTCAATTTCAAATGCTTTCAGGGAAAAAAGAAATTAGCCTTGGTTCATATCATTCACAGTTTGGCTATGTATGGTTGTAGTTCATGTAATGTTTAGTTTTTTATGCTATAATTGTATATCACCACACCTAGGAAGTGGCATTTTGTCAAAGCCCCCTGAATTAAAATCCAGAAAGGTATCTCGACTCTCTTTAGTGTTTGCTGCGGTCCCAAAGGCCAGCTGATTTGGATCACCATCAGAGCAGGAGTGTTCCTCAACAATAATAAAAGCTGGGCATTAGTTTTACCTTCATAGAAAACAAATAGCAGTTGATGTTTGGCATCCACTCTTAATGCAAGGGAACAAAAGTGGAGCAGGAGTTTTAATGTTGTGGTGTGTGTGTGTGTGTGTGTGTGTGTGTGTGTGTGTGTGTGTGTGTGTGTGTGTGCCGTTTACTCTGTTTGCTAAATAGTCATGTGGTTATGTGCCAACAGGCTAATGTGGAGGAAAGAGGGAGAGAGAGAGAAAAAGAGGAGGAGATAGTGAGTTGGGTGTTGTGATACTCATTAAAACATTAGACAGAGTAACAGCTGGACACCCACAACCATCTGCAGCATGTTTCCTCTCTAAACAAGACTGTTTAACCTGATATCACACGCACACACACACACACACACACACAACAACGTAAACTGCACAGCCTCCTAATATTCTCACACACATACACCAACCTGTCTGTACCTCTTTTTTTCTCCACACACAAACGTATCTATGAGTACCTCTCTATCACACACATACATGCACACACACACACACACACACACACACACACACACACACACACAGAGACATGCTGAACCTTCTCACCCCCACAAGTTCTTAATTTTCCAGCTGTGTAGGCAAGCAGCAGTGGGCCGTTTGTCCCCCTGACAAGGGTCACCAGCCCAGGGGAGAGAGCTCTCTGTCTCTCCCCTGACTGCCTGGATGACTGGAGTGCAGGCAGCGAGATAAACACTTGACGAGGGAAAGGGGAGGTTGAGGGGTGAGAGGGAGTAAGGGAGATTCGGAGGGAGGGAGGAAATGGAGCGCAGATGGGTGGGACCGAGGGAGGGTCACACGCAGAACGGGGAAATGAGAGCGCGATGAGGTGAGGGAGGTGAACAGGAGGAGGAAGGGAAGGATGGAGCTGGGTCAGACAGGCACCTTGGAGGGTGGAGGTGAGGATGAGAGCCGGGGATCGTGGTGCTGGGGGAGGGGTGGGGGTGGTGTCCAGTGACCCACAGCGTGATGGATCACGACGTTAGCGGATAAGACAGGTGTTGAGAGGGGGCAGGCTTGGCTTGGCTTGTCGAGAGCAGCTTATGTCAAACGGCAACATACAGGCACACACGCACACAGTCACATCAGCACCAAGGGAAGAAAAGAAACAGGAGAGTTGAAGGTCTAATGTTTTTTTAGGCGTATTTGAGAAAATGTGTGAGTTATAGAGAGACAGAAGAAAGAGGGAGAGGAAGGCTACCCTTGCATAGTCCTTTTTGATTTATGTAGCACCGTGAAAGGCAATTTATATGTCTAAAGATTCCAACCTGCCTTTCATGCAGATGCACTCCATTGCTAAATTGAAAGTGTTCTACGTGTAGTCTCATCTGTTCGTTCTGTCTTTCTATCTCTGTGGTAATAATAGATTTCACAGTCATAGGTTGGGCTGTCGCGGTATAGCAATTTACCGTTTTAAGTGTAAAGTGAATTTACAGAATTTGATTATGGCTTGGGTGTATTTGAAGATATCATACTAGAAATGCTCAAGGTAACAGAACTGTGGCGGTGGTACATCAGCTTATGTCTTTGTAGAGGTTGTTTCAGAAGATCAGCCTAAGGATCCTGACACACAGAGCTAACCTCAGAAACCTTGTGCCCTAAAAGACCGACTGATCAAATGCTTTGCATAACCGTATGTCTTCTATTTAAAGCTGCACTTAAACACTCCGCAAAGACTTCATCTAAAGAAGAAATAACTATTCAGTTGCCTCTATTTCTATTTTTTTTTTAAACATAAGGAAAAGATAACACAAACTAGGCTGCCATTTTAACAACAGTCATGTGAGAATTTAAACTGACAACATATTTGGTAACTAAGAAAAATGGTGGCTAAAAAGACCAAAAATAAAGGGAAATGGTACTAAACAGTTGAACTGACAGATTCTCTCTCGCTCATCTGCCTGGCAAGCAAGTATTCTCCATCTGCCTTGTTCTTTTAAAGAGACACACTGACCACCACCGCCAGACGCTGCTCCTTTCATGTAATCTAAATTTTTTTCACTGGAGTATAAATTAGCATGGGGGCTAAATCTCTCTGACCGTGACATCAAGTTCTCATCTGTGTCTTGTTGATTACCTGGACCAAACCTAACTAAATCCCTCCCTTTTGTTATTTATTTTCCCAAGCTCACTTGTTACAAACCCCTACAGTTTTGAATTATGCAAATTGCATCTGTGGCTCAGCCATGTTTAGGGTTGCTTTTCTCAGCCCAGACTAATCCCATCCAATTACAGGAGCAAAAATTTGATGTCATTTGTTAGCGCTGCTTTGCTCACACCAGTCCATGTCAACCTAGGACAGCAGTTCAGCTCATAAATTGCAGGTCCAATCAGGGTGCTTAGCGCCTGATGTCCAAATGATTTCCTCAGAGGATAAACCTAAGTCCGACTGTAGAGGTGCTGAACTCATAACCATAAAGGCTTTCAACAATCAAAAAGAAGAGAACACAAAATGAGCAATTCAGGGGGCTTAATTTGTTTATTCTCACAAATTAAAAGACCTCCTGCAGTGACATCATCTGCTATGGAGTCCCACAGTTCCCAGCTTTAGTCAGCTCCAGTGTTGCTGCAGCCCCTGAATAATCAGGAAATCACCAATATAGTTTCAAGAACAAATCCACTGAATTTAAAGTTAAATGAGAAGATTGATACCACTCTTTTATCTGCCTAGTTTGGAAATAATAAGCTAGAGGTTTTTTGTTGCTATTCATTAAAATACAGTAGTTAAGTATCATCCGGCTGGCTTTGTCACTAATAAAGCTAGAGTCTCAGAATAAACAGTTTCTACTTCATTTTAGAGTTAAGGTTATGTTGTCTCTTGAGCTGTAGTCAATACACAATTCCATCATGTGCATTGGCAATATTAAACATTGTGCTATCCAAATATATCCCAACAAAGTTTGACTATAAAACATACAATTGTTTTTTATTTTGTTCATTTATTTCTCCTTTTTATGTTTCCCTTTAGACACACTATAATCGAGGCTTCTCCATTTGTGTCCCATTACTTAAATCTCGGTCATTGCTTTATTACTGGCCTGGTGTCTTTGCACAACTGCAGCTCTTCACAGCGGCAAAGGAAAATGGCGCAGAGGTTATTTCCTTTATATGCTTTCGCTTTCAGCTGTATTGTAATTTGAGTACGGACCTTTAACTTCTCACCGAGAGAAAGTATTGTTGGGTACATGGTGGTTTTTGTGCCTTGTGGAGTGGAAAATAGCACACTATCACAACACTCTGAGAAATATTACAGCCCGAGACTGTGAGATGCCACGTCGCTCTCCATCCGTTCTGCCTCAATGTGAAGCCATGGGTTTTTTATTGTCCTTGTTGTCAGCAATGTTGCACACTTAAAATAGGCGGCACAACATTACTTGATGTTGTCACAAAGCTTTCACCCATTTCAAAAGGTGCCGTGGCTGGGTGTGCATGGGTGTGTATGCGTTTATAAAGACAGAAGCAATGGAAAGATTAAAAACAAGGAAGGAGTAGATGGTGAGATATGGAGGGAAGGAAGAATATACATTAAATAAAATGCAGAACAAGAAAAACAAGGAGAGAAGAGGAACATGAAAGGTTGTACAGAAGTATATGTTAGTGGATCTCTCTACTGATGTCTCCTGCTGTGCACCTCTGCAGGAGACATCCAGAGAGGCTACTGATGTTTCCGCACAGCTCTTCCTGACTGTTCCTTCCAAGGCAGTTATGACATTATCATAATCCATGTTCAGGGTGCACCGGGAGACTCATGCCATGTGGTGGGCTGTAAACTGAGATTATATTCACAGCATGATATCGAGGCACCTCTGTGCGCACAAATTTAGATGGGATGTCAGCAAAGTCCCATTTTAGGAGCCAAATCCTTCAGAGGACGTGGTGTACAATGGTTTGGCCTTCAGATGACTCAAACTAGTCCAATTAATCTGTACTTCTTTGCCAGATGCAAAGTCACCATAGCTTCACTGTAAGGTTCTCCAGAACTAATGGTGCATTTTAGCGGTCTTTATCAACTTGTAGAGTCAGAAACCATTGCACAGAAAAGATACGGCGGCTGTTGTTGTCCAAATATGGGTAAAATAAAGCCACATGTGAAGGAGCCTTAAGAATGGTGCAGCCTCGTCAGCCCATTATGATGCATGTGTTCTTGAAATGCAGATTTCAAAGGAAGCGGCCCCTGAAATGAGACACACAGTTTGTCTGAGTATGTGGGCTTGTACGGCACTATGTGTGCATGCCGAATATGCAAGTCCGTCAGAGTTTGACGGTTTGAGTGTGCAGTTGCGGTGTCTGTGTTACCATACAAGGGTACTTGTCTGTGGCTCCCAGCTTGCCTTGGGCCATCCTGTGGTGTTTAAATCTGTGTATCATCTGTCATTTAGCCGTCTATCCCTGTGGCACTAAGAAGCCTACTGCCTCCTCAGAGCTTGCCGCCCCACAATACTTCCAGTATAATAACTCAGGCAAGCTTACAGGATCACATAATGTAGCATGACTATTGCGAACACCAACAGTGGCATTCGCTTTGTTGTTCATCCTTCCTGTATCTATGCTTCAAAATGTTCCGATTTCCACCTGCCTGTCTCTCTGTTTCTGTGTCATTCAACATCAAACTTTCTTCTGTCTCTCTCTTCTCCCTTTTCTCCACTCTCTTTCTCTGTCTGTTTCTATATGTATTGTCTTCTATGTGAAATAGCCCAATGGATGAGGTAAAGCTATCCAAATGAAATCAAGTTTCAAATCAACTCATTGCTTTATACAATTCCTCAAGTACTTATTTGGCCTACACATCAAATGGCCCTCTTCCAACAACATATCTCAAGTGATATTTCAGACAACGCTGAAATATTTTCATTATTAAGAAATACACTTTGAGAGGTGCCATGGGTACACTGAAGTTAAAGGGATAATTTTCTAACTTGGCACTGCTATAATTGCCACATCAGTGGCCCATTATTGACAAAGCATTGCAAGATTCATCTTGGAATGGTCTTCTTGTGTTGAAATAAATAAGATAAATTGGCCTAATGGAGTACTTTACTATGTCAGTCATTTTTACAGAAAAATAACATAATGAAAAAAATGTTTGTCTATCATACTAATTTTTGAAATATAAAGCATGTAGTCATGTGTTAAACTATATATATAAACTATAGTTCATTGTAATTAACTATAGGTACTGATGATGATGATAGTGATGGATCGTTTTACTGTAGCACTTACACTCAAACATATTGACACCTCAACCTCACACATGCATGAATGACATTAGATCAGTTGTAGATAACACACCATTTGCCAGTGCCAAGTGCAGTCGGTTGGGTTTTCAGAGGTGTTTTTCCAGGTAACATTATTTTATGATGTATAAGAAGACTGAAGAAATTGCTGCTATCAAAACAAAGTTTTCAGCTTCTTGAAGCTGGTTGTTTGAAAGGCTTGCATGATTTGTCAGTGCCAGTTTTAAGTGGTTTCACAGATTTTACTGATCACAGTCTGCATTTCTTCTGAGCAGGAAAGCATAGCATGATCTATGTTAAGCCATTCTGCAGGAATGATATAAGTTGGGTTGACCAGCACCTTACTTTTTCAGACAGTTTGATTGAAGAATCCCTGTTTATCTTATGGGGAGTGATAGCTTAACTGCACAGTTTGCCATTAGAGGGTGGTGATGAATTGCAAAAGGTGGAGAATTGAAATACTGCTCTCTCTTTCTCTTTCCCTGGTGGTTAGCTGTGGTCGCTGTCGGGGGTTTAATTTCTGTAGAGTTTCAGGGAAGAGGAGGCTGGCAGAGCAGACAATCATGCCCACATTGTCACCCCCAAGGTCCCATGCTTCATCTCAATAAGCCCCTGTCTTCCTCCGGCTCTAGAGCAGAAATGGAAGTAGCATTTGGGAATTGTGCAGGTGTGCGAGTGTTTGTGTGTGTGTATGTTTGTGTTCACTTACAAAAACAACAAAGATTTCAGAAATTTCTGCCAAAGTGAGAGGTCATGTGTCATGCCGTCAGATGGACTGCAGTCGAGGAGATAAAGCAGAAAAAGATAGATGCACTGATGTAAAGAAAAAAGACAAATAATGTGTAAGACATAATCAGATAGGGAGGTACAGAAAGAAGAGAAGGACAAGCCGGAAACAGAGGAATGAGGGAAAGAGAGAAGTGCAATCGGGTTACATTAGCCTTTGTCTCCAGTTCTCTCCAACAGAGAAAAGGAAAAGATAGAGTTCAAAGGAGAGAAGGAGAGGAAATACAGACAGCAGGGATTGGCATATACACTTAAAATTTCTACTTCTTTACTACCTGTCTGTTTCCTGGATTCTTTCTCATGTACTCTCAGCTCAATAGAGCTGCATTCATCAACCTTATTGGTGCGGAGGTTACAAAAGAAAAGTTCAAAAATTCAATGAGAATTCAATGAAAGAAGAAAAACAACAAGGACCGTCAGTTGTGGGTTGCTGTGCCTTGTTAAGGAATCTATTGTATTCAGCTCCCAGACCCCACTGTAATTTAATATCAGTATTTCTCTTTTTTTACATCACCCCTCAGTCCAATTACTGCATGCTCTCTTTCTTTCTCTCACTCTCTCCCTCGCTCCCTGATATGATTTCTGTTTACTGTTTGCTGCCGACAATCATAAAGGTCATGACAGTCCATCAACCTTCGCTTGCCACTGTTCTGTCTCTCAGAAAACACTCATCTGTCTGGTGTATGTAAATTAGGATTTCTATTAGTCTACTAGTCTAATGTGTGTTTTTAAGTTTGTGTCTTTATGCGTACTTCATACCCACCATGGCCTCTGCCATAACACTAAACTTGTGTTAACATCCCAGTGCTGTTTTCTCTTAAGTGGTTAACAGCGTTACAGTTTGGTGGCAGTTCTGGTGCTGTGCTATGGAAAGCTTGCTACAGTGTTTGAGTAGTGCATCATAACTTGTGACAGCCAATTAGTCCTTTATTTGAAGATAGAGAGAGAGAGAGAGAGAGAGAGAGAGAGGATGCAGTCAGTTGACAAAACAAACTGTCATAAAAGTTGAGAAGATACGCTGCTATGCAAATCAAAAAGCCCATGATACATATGAGAAAATTCTATCAATTAACACACATTTCACTTTAACAGAAGTGGCACTTGTCACTATGTTATGTTATATTTTAATTCATTTAGAAATGTGACGGAATCAATTATCATAAAATACTACTGTAATGGAATATTTTAAACTATTGATTAAATCACTGCTCCCTATATTTCCTATAAGTCTGATGAATAAAATTGTCACTTTTTTATGAACAAACTCTGCAGCCTTAGTTACTTAGTTTTGTATCCATTTTCTTACAAATACAGGTACCTTGGAACCAAACCCCACACAACAGTGGTTACATGGGATTTACTTGCCAATCAATCTTTCCAGTAGTACAGTTATAGCCAAGAAAACAAGGTCACAAAGAGGGGCGTTCTGAGCTATCTTGTCTAAACAACAGAATCCAGTCTCTATCCAGCATATCAAGGCTACCAAACCGAGACACCCAAGGTCTTATAATCTTTCTATCTAGACAGTCTGGAACCATTCTCACAGGCTCGGCAGTGTAGGTAAAAGGCCAGGGTCAGTTAACCATGAAAATGCAAACATACATTTTATACCTAAATATAATTTTTCTACCAATAAGTCCTTATAGGAATAATATCGTTAAAATGATTTCCCATCAATATACTGCTTGCCTCTATCACACAAGCTAAGCCAGCAGATTGTTATTGAGTGAAACCTTTCATGCAGTCCTCCTCTATCATACAATGCACAGCAAAACTTGTCAAAACTTGTCTGTTACAAATACAATGGAATACTGTGCATTTATTTTAAGGTGTTGGAGACACTTGTTTTTGAGAGAACCCAGTTTTTATCCTCAGATTAGGATCTATACTTAAGTAAATGTGACTTTTTGTCTGGAGGTTAATGGATGTCAAGTGATCTTTAAAAAATATATTTTAAAGTAAACCCCACCTTCATTCTTCATTACCACCAGTTTTTACAGACCCAGACACTCTGTCAATAACCGTTTACACTGCCAATAGTGTTTAAATCTATCAATGTCAACTCTTTGCCCTAGTGTCTATGTCATGACTGTATCATGACATATTTGATTGTGTCTACGTTCATGTTTTCATGCATGTATGCCTTCATTAAAAGATGTCAGGAGGGGATATTGCACTGACATGGTTGCTTCCATACTCCAAGGAGACCTCTTCCACACTGAACGTAGTCTATCACTCATTAGCCATAATGTTCCTGGGAATGATATCCCTGGAATGACCTCCAGGAATAATGACAGGGGCTTTGCCATTTGGGAATGTCAGATCTTTGGGACAACCGCCCTTTAGCAGCCAGTGATCATGTTCCGACAAGCGATCATTCCTGACCCCTCGTCTCATATTTCCCTCAAGCGCTCAGAGAATTACATTTTCATTTTGCTGCAAGCACCTTGATGCATTGCTGTAATCCACCAAGTGGCTGAAGTACATCCCACACAAGGGTAGAGCTGAGGCTGTAAACTGCTAATATCATAAACCATGATTGGAAAGTGAATGGAGTCCATCAATTCGCTGTGGTTCAGCATATGGGCACAGGGACAGTGCTGTATGCCATGCATGTCTTTTCCAATTACCTACCAGCAGTGGACCGTGTTTACAGTAAACACTGCAACTGTGTTAAAAGCATTGCATCTTTTATGAAATTACAGTATAACAGAAGCTGTGTCTAAGTAGCAAACTACCAGATCAGGCTTTTAATTTTTAAACATGCTTGGTGCTGTTGAAGCACTTTGTTGAAGCAGGCAGGAAAGTACATTGCATCATTACTTTTTTACTAAATATTGATATTATTGCCTTTTTATACAGTGGTTACATCATGCTGACGTACAAGGCCAGTAGCTAAATTTCAAAGAGTGCATTTGTTTGTTCCAATATCTTGTCAGAAGAGCCATGAAACTTTAGGGCCTTTTCTGTTCGTATTTGGTGTCACATTGTCTGATTATTCTGCTATTTAGGATGACGTTTGAGTTGTGGATGAAGTTGAGATGTGTTTAAACTGTGAAACAGTGAACAAGAGATATTTTATATTAGCAACTAAAAAGTAGTCAGGCACAAAGTAAAAGAAATATCCCTTACTTACAAAAACACGCAGCAACAAGTTAAGAAGCAGATGTGGTGTATAAGCTGGTGTGTTACAGAAACCCCCAAATAAACAGTGAACAGCGAGGGCGAGAGGACAAGAAAAACAGAGACGGATGCTTAAAAAAAGAGTGTGAAACAGCACGTCAGAGTAGTTAATTGGAAACATGCATGGGTATGCAAGGTTACAGCTTAGCTGTCAGGCACTAATAAGTGCACATACTGCAGTCACGACAGCCCTAACTAAGTCTACCTTCCGCGAGGGATCATAAACTGACAGCTTTTTGATATTATTTTCTCTCCATTGTTGTTTTTTCTTAACATAGCAGTTTTATTTTAGTTATGAAGGATTGTTTATGTTTTTGTGTGTCTGCATTTGCAGGTACAAGTACCCATTCATACACACCTCTACCTATACGTAGATCCCTGCTTATTGTGTTATTGGTGTAAATATAGCCAAGTACTAAGTGACATGAACGTTAGCTCTGTCAGTCACCACGGTGTTTGATTGACAGCTGTTTATGGAGTTGGGGTTCTGCTCCCTGGAGTTGATATGTGTGACCCCGGGTGGAGATGATCCCCCTGCAGCTGTAAACTAAACACACATACAGAAATAGATGGTGCCTTGAAACTGTGTCTGAACTAGGTGTGTGAAAGTTTTTGTGAGGTGTGGGTGATTCATCTGTTTATCCATCCCTACTTAAAGAGCTGATTTAGTGCAGAGAAAATAGGGAGAGGGTTGAGGATAATAATTATGTTGTGGGCTTGATGTTTGCAACATCTTCTTTGTCACGGTCTTTGTTATCCATGTATTTACATTATTCATTATTTGTATGGTCATGCCTAAGACTGCATCTGATGTATATGTGCATTAGGGAACATGCATGTATGTATAAGTGTGAACTTGCATGTGTGTAAGTGTCATCCCTCAGGGAAGGTCAGGGACAGTAAGATCAGTAAAGCTGTCTTGTTCATTTTATTAACTGTCTTCCTGATTACATCTTGCCCTGGGGTATGCTGCCTCCATTAGCCAGGTCAAAGCGTGATTACACCAGAATAGATTAGTGTTCTATTTTCCTCACTTAGAAACCACTGCGGAGGAGTTAGACCTCGGATGTAGATACTCTAAGGTGAACACATATACTAGAGAGACTGTGGATTTTGGAAAAGAAAGCATATGGGAAGGTCAAAGGATTACTCTTTGACGTGGTTATTTAGATTTTTTTCTTTTTTTTCTATTTGATATAGCTCAATCTGTGTCTGTGAAATTGGCAGCCCTGTCCTGCGGCAAAGAATATGAAGGTTACTCAGCTGGTGATGCAAAGGTTAAATCCTCTGTTTTTGGTTTCAAAAGTAGCTATCAAAGAATAATTGCAGGGCCTGAGAGATGGTGCAACAGGTTTAAATAAAAATGTGAGCATGTCCAGATAATACCAGCCACCTGTTTGCTAATTATTTAATCAGTTACACAGTAGGTAAGAAAAACAAGTATTTTACTTACAAAAAATTATATACATTAGTAAAGTGCACAGGCCTGCCCACGTCATTCTTATTCCGAAGCTGTCCAACATACCCCTTGTTAAAAATGAACAAATCTCCCACTGGCGATTGTCTCTGTTGACTAAAATGTTGAAGTGTGGATGGATAGGTACTGTCAGGCCTCTACATGCTGTGCACCAATGGGGATTCCCCAGCCTGAAATGTAGATGGACGGATACATGTGACATTTCTAAACTCAATTTTCAATTATGGACGAGGCCTCATCTCCAGCTGCCTACAGTGAGCCCTGATAACTGTCTGACAGCTCCAACAAATGATGAAGACCTGTCTTGAAATGATTGAAATGTATTCATCATTTGCTCTCCTCTGCACTGAGACAGGACCTGCAAACTTCGATTCAATCATACTGGCCCTCATTAACTGACACAGCATCACACACACACACACACACACACACATACATACATACACTTTCTCCACACTCAAAAGCACCTAATGCACTGCATTTCTGCTACAGTACTTTCTAGTTATTTAAAAATTAATATAACCTCATAACAGGTACACACAAGCTTTTATACTCTAATGAGATACAGACAAATATAGACTATATTTATACTTAGACTACCCATCACTGTGCATAACAGGTAATACAGTGCATTATTGTATTCTTGCACATACAAAAATAACCATAATAACTGGTTGATGTTTTAGAACTACCCAAACTTTATGCAGTTGAGTCTATCTTCATTGCAAACAAAGTCTCAAAAACAGGCACAGGGTTTAATTAAGCTGTTGTTGTGTTTATAGTTGTCATAGTTATGGCTAAT
Source organism: Nannoperca australis (assembly GCA_036023655.1). Classification (NCBI taxonomy): domain Eukaryota; kingdom Metazoa; phylum Chordata; class Actinopteri; order Centrarchiformes; family Percichthyidae; genus Nannoperca; species Nannoperca australis. Next base: position 36,589 of record JAVQJD010025121.1, on the reverse strand, counting down.
CATAAAGAAAACAATCTATGAACATGGAACAATTTCCTGAATAAATAAATCCCAATGCTTCTGGCACTCACTGACTCACACAAGGGTATACGTAAAGAGCACCTGAAATGGTCTTTGAAACTCAAATGCATATTTATTTTGCACACCACAGTAACTTTTATCCCCCAGCCTAAAAGGTTTGGAGAGGTCTGGACTTGGAAAATCAAATTTCTGGCTTTCATTAACAAGTGAAAACATAGCAAATTTGGCTGAAACAGGCTTGCACATACAGTAGTCTCTTCTGTAGGCACAATCCCACAGTTGCACATCCACAGTTACATCATTCATGGAGGTCCCAGGCCAGTCAGCATAACACCACATATAAGAGAAAATATAGCTCAGTGAAGGAGGAAAATACACAAATGTGCTCATTACACACTTTCGAACACATCTATGTTGTCAAACTTTCCAACTCCCAGCCCCTAACTCACACTATCTCATACCCCATTATCATCCTGTATGTGTCCTGATGTAAACTCCTGCAGAACCTTCCGCTGGCACATTCAGTGAGTGCTCCACAGATCTCTCAGACACTCTGTGCATTGCAGCTGTCAAACCAAACCAAAGCACTTGTGCTGGCCCCAGCCAACACGGCAACCAAACACGGAGATTGGAAAGAGAGCCAAAAAGTTTTCAAATTATGGAACACAGCACACCATTAAGACTCTGTAATGAGCTTCCAGAAGCCAGGTGCAGCCTCACCTGTCACCCGCGTCCTCATTACTAATATGATCATCATGTTCACCAGGATGTCTTGGACAAGTTATTAGGGAATGATGGGCAGGTGAGCAACACGTTGTTAACTGCTAAAGTATGATCCTGCACTTCTGAAAAATAAATTGGCAATTTGTTGCAAAATGCTTCAGGTTTTTATTTAAAAAGTTCAGACATGATGCTGTATTTGATTTATTTAACTGCCTTAATGTTTTGGGGGAAGCATTTTTGAAGGGTAAATAATTTTTTTGTCAAGGTAAGTTTGCAATTTGACATCCCTTTATTTTCAGACTATAATTTCCTGGGTTTTAAGAATCCATCACACCTCACTTATGCTAAGTTGTTCGCAAAATGTGGGATTCATTTCCACACCTACTGTCATGAGCGACAGCTGTAGCTTTACAGGTTACACACGGTAAGTCTGGTGATGTGTTTTCAGCATTTCGTTATTGCAAAATAATCTCTAAAGTGTGCACTGTTGAAAGTGTTTGCAAGTAATATAGTGTGACATAAAAATATGAAAGCATGGAATATCTTTAAAACAAGAGGTACTTCTGCTGTGTAATGTCCCAACCTAATCAATTTTTTAACCAATTTCTTATTCTGTTCTCTGTCCTGATAAATATTTATGGGAAACTTACTTGTCTGCACATAATGCATGGGTGGCATTAATATGAGCTTTGCTTCTTTAAGAATGAACTGTTACAGCTGTTTCAGCAACGTCAGTTTTTCCTCATTAATATGCAGATTTATGCAGTGATGTCTTCCAAAATCTGTAAGGAAACTTCTGAAGTAAATCTGTGTATGTGAGTTACTGTCTTCATAAGAATGTGTCTGCTCACAGGGACAAAATATGACAAATGTATACGAGGTCACACATGTGGCCCATGTAGAACACCATCACAAATCACTGTCACAATAAATCATGCTGAGTGCCCTTATGTGAGGACACAGAGTATTCTAGATGTAAAATATGACCATAACCTGGGAAGATTCTCTCCCAGATAGAGGTTTAATAAGCTGTGTATATCCATCATCATGTTTCAGTCACATCTGTCTTCCTATACATGCATTATTTAAAAAATAAATTGTGATAAATTGTTGACACATCTTAAAAAAGAATAAAAAGCACTTCATTCTCTGTATTTGTGAGAAATAAGCTCATAGAGCCTCGCCCTGCAAATTCTCGTCCCTTTAGAAAACTCTGATGCACTCAAGACACATTTCTATGTTCCATCTTAAAACCTGCCTCAAGGGACTGAACTTTTTCTATACAAGATGTTGCTCATTAACCAGATGTTTACATGCGCACAGTACTTGTTTTGATTGTTTTGAGCATTAGTTTAATTTTTATTTCATATGCCTAATTTGTTTGCTGCTCTGGCTATCATTTGAGAAAGGAAGTTTGGAGAAAAGAATGACTTTTGAAGAGAATGCTATGTTTTCTTCAGGGATGGTTTTCTATGGGACACATGCTCTCTGTAATGTGGGTATCCTTCGATTGTGAAATTTCTGAATACTTTTGTATTTATGTGCTATTGGATATTTGCTCTGCACAGTGATGTTCAACTGACTTGGCTAGGTCAATGTAGAGTAGGAGTGTGAGACAAAAGGGCCAGATATACAAATGTAGACTAAGTTTTAGCTTATAGTTGATCCTCGCAGAGATAGATGGAAATGGGTGGAAAAAGCGAGCGAGAAGGAAAGAGAGCGACTGAAAGAAAGAGAATTTAAAGTTTAATAAAAAAAGTGGCACTGAAGGAGATGAGGCAAAGAAGATAAAAAAGGAGGGGAACGAAGAGGACGTTAGAGGGTGAAAGAAAAGAGAAAGGAAGGCAGCAGCCGTCTTCAACCTTTACAGAAATCAATATCTCAGGCTAAGATGGAGACAGCAGGGCAGTGAGGAAAAGAAGGGAAGAGGGAAGGGAGACATGGGGAGACGGGAACACCAGGTGGAGAAATAAGAAAGAAGCTGCAAGTGTGTAAGAGAGCTAGAATAAGATAGAGAAGTATGCTGGGTCTTTGTGTGCTCACGGAGAAGCCCAGCGGGTTAGTGTCTGGCTCGGTGAGGTCACCCTCTTCACCTGAGGAAAAGAATGTAGCAAGCTGGATGAGAGAGGAGTGTCAGAGGTTATTCTTTGTTCTCCTTTGAAAGACACAGTGTATACCTCTCAAATGTCTGGGCTGTCTTAAGCCACCCAACCTTTTCATTTCACAAAGCTGTGGCTCACAGCCTCTTAGCCTGCAATAAATGCTTGCAAGAAATTCTCAAGGCTGATGCAATGATGAAATCCTCCAAACATAATACGCTTCGCAAGCAACCAGAAAAACTATTCTGTATACTTGAGACCTTCAAGGCCCGAACATTTTTATGTTTTAGAGTGTCAGTGATTCTCATTCAGACACACAGTCAACTATTACTATGGTTAAGCCACAAGTGGGGCTAAATCTCCATACCACCTCCAAGAGTGAGTCAGCATTGACAGGAATAAAGCAAAAGAGCGACACAAGCACAGGCATGAATCAGCCCTCCTTGATGATTATTGACAACATGTCTTTCTCCATCGTTCTTCCCCAGTCTTCTTCCTTTACTTAAATACAATTTTACCCAGGATGGGACTTGATAGGTGTGTTGTTTGATCATGCCATGTGAGAGTACCACAAAAAAGCAAACGGAAATGGAGTAGCAGTTGTTTGGGTAGCAGCACAGCTGGACCATAAAAGGGAAAGAAAAGTCAGAATTGAAGGAAAAAAATGTCTTTAAGGATAAAAGCCTGAAATCCATCATGCTTCTGACAACAAAGTGGTGCAATGATGAACATAGCACCCAGTCGTCCGCAGGATGCACATCCCCTTCATGAGCAAAACAAAGCCAAAATCCAGCAAGTGCTTCTTTTGTTAATTGATGGACACTAGAGAGACTTGTTTCTGTTGTATCGTGTCACAGCAACATGAAAGGAATTTAGACTTTTTGTTTCGGGTATGTGCATGCCTGCTTGTGTGTTTGAGTGCGTGGGTGCATGCACTCAAGTGCACTCAGTTTAAAGCTTATAAACTGTGATGTGTGAGGTGTTTTTAATTAGTGTTATGCCAATTAATCTACATGCCTTTTTTTGAGTCATCTGGTTAAAGTTGAGACCTGTTTAGTGATCTGTGGCCAAAAAGCTAAAAGGAAAAATGGAAATTTGGAGACTGGAAAGACAAGCAGCCTCCTATTTCACAGACAGTTTACAACAGTTTGTCTGAAAACTGCAAAATGGCTCCAACTAACCATACCAGGTTTTTAGTGCTACTGACGTTGCTATAAAATGCCATTTCATCTTTTTGCATAATCCTAATCCTCTTGAGTTTGTGTTTACCAAGCAGCAAACCCCACCGCTGAGTGCTGAACATCTTGTTTGTGTGCCTTATTGAATAGTTTCAAAAAAGTATTATTCCCCTAAGAAAATATTAACGCTCATAGATGAGATGTTTATGGCCATGTCTGCTTTATTTCATGTTTGCTTTTCCAAATGTCACATCACAGATGCTATATCTCTATCTCTCACTGGATATCATCTGGATATAGACCATTGTTCTATATGTTCAGTACATAAAAACAATATAAAACATCAGGGGGGTTATGCTTGAAGGTGCAAATGAGAACATTTAAAGTGGCATGACAATTATTGTTGCCCTAATTGATGTCCCATCTTGATTAAGCAGGTATCTAATTGAAGTGAAGTTTGGTGGGGCCAATTTACCTTTAACTAAAGCAGGAATCTTCGCACCTCAGCTGTGATTTTTCTCACGACTCCGACAGTTCTCTTGTCACTGAGGAACTAGCTGCACTTGTTTTCCCTCTCTCACCCTAAATCCCTCAAAACATCTCTGTCACCACCGATCCTTCGCCTCTTCCTTCTCGCTTGTCATTTCCTCATCTTCTGAGCCCTTGCTTTCTTTTTTTTTTTGTCTTCACTGTCTCTGACTGTTCTGTCTGTTTTCTCTTTTCTAGCTGCCTGTTTTCTGAACTCTCTTTCTCTCTCCACTAGCCTCGCTCTCTGATTTGCTTTTTGCCGTCTTCCTCTTTGCCCTCGCCTCTGTGGAGTTGTTTATGCCCTGCTCATCCTCCTCTGTAATAATGAGTGTTGTTCACTGTATCCCCATCCATATGACGAGCCTGACGGATATGCAGGGAGATGGATTATGTGAGTAAAAATGTAGTGAAAAACGAGTGTGTCTTGGCAGAAGCCATTTTCCCCATGACACATCTGTCCATCGGCCTTGACCTGAGGGGACACAGCACTAAATCTGACTTATAGTCATAAACACACAGAGACACATGCGCACTGATTGAGATTACCCTGCGGTAATGATGATTATGGTTGTTTATGGTCTTCAGCTTGCACTGTTGTCAGTTACGATGGCTGCCCGGAGGTGTGAGGTTTTTTGTGTGCACATATTCTGCTTTGTTTATGCTTGTTTGTGTGTACACACATGGTAGCTCTAGTGCATACTTTACAGGGGGTGGGGGGGGAGTGCAGCAGAGTCGGGTTATTGTGTCCTTTATCAAGCAGACAAGCCAATTAGGGGCACAATCATTAATATAAATTTTGCCTTCCTCCCCCTCTCTCCCCTTTTCGAGGTGTTTTTCATTTAATGGGCGAATACACTCTGCGATGACCTGTGAAGAGTTGCAGATGAGTGCAGAGGTATGGAGAGTGAATTTACTAGAGCATGACTTTGTGCAGTACAGCGGGCGGGGGAAGGATGCTCGGCCTCACAACTGTCAGGGAGGTGGATTCGTTTTGGGTGCTCTCAGGTAGAAATTGTTGAAATAACTCATTATCTTTCCCCAACCTGTCTGCTGTGTGTTCTGATGTAGACAACGCAGATGTCTCGTCTGACACTGAATGCACTGCAGGCAACAGTGAACTCATTTCGGCACAGCTCCTCTTTAACCTCCTCCCCCTCACCACCAAAATAAAGGATTTATGGAATTTGTTTGTGCTTTTTGCAACAGGACCAAAAACAACAGGTGGTTTGAGAAATCCATGTTTTGCCATTTTTTTATTTGATCAATTAGCAGTACTAACACAGCAATAAAGATAATGGCAGGTTTGTCTAATTAGCACAACTGTACCTGTGCAATGAATATAGCAATTGCTTGATTTAATGATTAATGGGTTTTAGGATTTATTACAATAAAACATGCCGACCAACATACAGCATTGTGAATTTATGGCATACTTAAAGATTAGAATTTTGTTGTTTTATTTTTGGAAACAAAGTTGCATTCAGTGTTTCTCACTGTGTGTGTGTGTGTGTGTGTGTGTGTGTCAAACATGCTTGGTGCATTTACTTTCTCATTCTTCAGACTTCGAAATGTAAATCGTTTACATCCATGCATCCTAGCAGTTTTCTTCTTCCTTGTCTTTGTTAGTTCACTGCTACATTCGTTGGCTGGCTATCACTACCAACAGTTGATCAGTGGAATAGCGTGAAACTGTTGATATGACTGTTCTTGCACAAGTTGCTCACAAAACAGGGACCCATAAGAGCATAACCCATAAGAACAGAACATACTCCATAAGAAACTACTGGCCAAAAACTCCACAGGGTACCTTTAAATTACCTTAGAATATTCAGACCCTCATTTCATCCACATTTACTGAGGCAAGGGTAAAGAATTACAAGGATCACAGGCATTTGGAATTTTGGTATGCATTGTAGTCCTTTGCAGATCAAACCATAAGGGATAGACGGGCAGGGCGGGATGTGTTTCAAATACAACATCAGATCAGGATCAGGGCAATGGGAGTTTGCAATTAGCATGGATTAAAGGGCAGATTATAGCGGGACTAATGAGAACATAAAGAGATTAGATGCCAGAAAAGACTCATGGAGACATGCAGCAGATAGACAGATATAGTGCATGGAGACAGACAGAAAGAAAGGCCACTGAGACCAGCTGATATGAAAAAGCAAGGAAAAGGTGTGCAAGGCAGATATGAGAGAGGGAGGGGGAAAGAGTAGCATGGTAGAGCAAGAGATCCAAGAGTGCAAAGAGAGGCATAGAAAGGCATAATAGGAAGAGAGATAAAGACAAAGAGGCCTCTGAGACCAAGCGAAGTGAGAGAGCAAGGAAAAGGTGGGGAAGCGTAGAGAAGCAGAGAGAGGCCTAAATATGTGGGAGCCATAGAGACTGAGAAAATTGTGGTAGGGCCGGGAGGTAGGATCACTTTTCGAAGTAAATTGATGGATAGGTGGTCCTGTAGAGGAGAAAGATGGAGATAATAGAAAGAGACAGGGGAGCCAGGCAAAGACTCGGAAACAAATTAAAAAGAGCAGAGAAGAGAATACGCAGACACACATGCACTTATGTAGATAAACAAAAGACAAGAGACAAAGACAGAGGCACACAAATAGTCTCTCTTTCTCTTTGTCTCAAATACACAGACACACAAACACACACTGCATTATCTGTAGCGTTCGGGAGAGGTCCCGGCGCATGGCTAATATGCCTCCCCACAGTCTCCCTACAAAAACTCTTAGATCTTAAGAGGATAGGAGACTAACAAAGATCAGCGGGTGCAGAGTGGATGCACCAGGCTCGCTGCACAACAGAAATGCAAACAAACGATGACAACAAAGAACAGAAACCAACGGCGCCCTGACAAAAACAAATTGATCGACTTTGTGTAAAAACTCTCAAAGATTGAAGATGTGTGTGTGCTTGTGTGTATGGGGAAACTGTTGTCTTTGTCCAGAGCTCTTGAGAGCGAGAGCAGGCGCATATGTGTGTGCATGTGAATGGGTGTGCACGATTTTCTTGAGTCTCCTGATGGGTGTTTTTGGCAAAGACGAGGGTTTGGCAGTGGGCAGACAACTTATTTTTGCCCTTTCTTTTTTACTGAATAATACAGTAGCTGCTCTAGTTAGAGGAGGGAGAAGAAGAGTATTGATTCACTTTCCCACTCCTGAGAGATCAGTGCACAGAGCAGGTGAACTGTTTACATTCTCACCTGCGCTTGCGTGCACCATGCGTGTGTTTGGGCTTACTGCACATCTGCTCTCTGACAGACACCTGTCACTCAGTGGGGTCAGAGAGGGAATTCAGTGTAAATGGAGGGCAATGATAATCACTCTTTTAGGAGTAATTACTCTAGCAAAGATGCGAACTAAAGGTGATGTCTAAGACAGGTTTATGAGAAAGCCAGATCTAAGCATTATGAATGCCATTCTGGCATTTAAGCTCCAACTGACCGCCTTTCTTAAAAAACATCATTTCCCACACTGGGGATATGAGCGACTGAGCATGTCGAGTGCCATTTTGCATCCACTGACCTTTCAGTTCACGGTCTGACTGGCAGGGGTGTGTCATCCCTTGTTATGAACTAAGTGTGGCTCATGTACTTGTGTTGTGTTGAGTTGGGTACCTGTGACGGATAATATGAATTGTATGGACAGAAGTACAGTCTGTGTGCTGTGCAGTCTATGATTGGAAAATCTGTGATAACCTTGAAGCAAGCAACCAACCTTCCCTCCTCTCATGGCCCAAAGAGGAGGCTGCTTCCAACAGTGCTACGTGGCCCTGAACCCCACAGAGACCCCACAGCTAATAACATTTTCTGACCCAAAGCCAATTACAGTGTTTTGACATTAAAAAAAAAAGTACAGTGCAATAAAGACATGGTCAAATCTGCTTCTATTTCAGCCATCTATCATGATTAAATACCAGCTGTAAGGAAACACGTAATTGCCTAATGATTCAAAACATACTAATCCCTTTGCTTTTATATACAGAGGATCAAAAGAGCAAGCAATAACCAAATGTTCACCAATTAGCTAAATTTTCAAAGAACAAAATATAAAGATCTTGATGAATTGGGGACACGTACACAGTTACTACTCATACTCAGCTCAGGCCTGACACGAAAAATCTGAATGACATTTGCTTCTGCTTATCACTATGAAGACAGCGATCATGCGCTTTCTCTTGTGCTCTCTATCTTTTTGTCTTTGCTGTCATTCTTCTTTATCTCAGCCTCCCAGTCTCTCTCGTGCTCTGTGTCTTTGTCTTTCCCTAAACAGCTCTATCTGTCTGTGCTTGGGTCCTATTAGTCTCCGTGTAAAATACAGCAGACAAGATGAAGATGTAGACATTAACCTTCATCGATAAGAAGGGAGATAAATAGGTGAGAGTGTCTGTAGGTGTGAGTGCATGTGTCTTTTTGTGTGTTGTGGAAATAACAGATAAATATAGCCATCACAATAAATAGTGTTGTGTGACTGTCCCAGTGGACGGAGGAGGAACACGACCACAAGCCTTATCAATCCATCATGTCTCCTCTCCATGTTTGCTGTGGGAGCAAAAGGAAGGGGTAAAAAGATGGATGTAAAGAGTAAGATTATAAATATGATACAAACAAGATAATACAGATGTTTACAACATATAAAGTCTAACATAGCTAACTGCTTGTGTTTTGTTGCGCAATCTGACTTCTTTTCAGTAATGTCACTGTGTTCCCACATCTCAGAAACTTTATGAATACAATGTTATAATTACTGATAGCACTGATGGTCAAAAGTATGTTAATGGGGTTGACGTTGTAATAAACGGTGGTAAACGGTTGCGCTACAGTTCACAAGCCAAGACATACATCTGGACAGCTTTCATTTACAAAAATCTGTATCTTCCTTTTTACCAGTTAATCCTTTGCTCTTAAACATTTTTTATTATTATTTTACCCCACTGAGACTACTCCAGAATTGTATCAAATTTAAACCAGAAGCCATCCTTCTGTCTTTTTTCTGTCTGATGTAATGTTGAATTAAAACACATACACATACAGCTGCCATTCTTAAGGCGAATCATACTCTAGTGGGACTTCTGATAATTTTCTGCGCACCTGCTTTTTAAACCCAGGACTTTTGTACACACACAAACACACTGTCCTTCTTCTCCCTCACACACACACACACACACACACACACACACACACAGAGACACAGACACAGACACAGACACACAAACATGGTGATGAGCCGCATCTTGGCAGTGCCCTCTCTCTGTGGCTTTCCTAAGAACTCTCTGCCAGTGTGATTCTATCTCTCCTCCCATATATCTCCATCCACCCATGCTGCCGTACTCTCATCTCCCCCTCCACCCTCTTCCTCACTCTCCACTCCTCAGTTGTTTGTGTTGGCAGAGCTTAACCACAATCACACAGGAGACTTAAACTGGCACAATACACAGCTCCCATTCCACCTGGTGCTCTGCTGTTACTCCTACAACACTTCTCCTCTCCTCTGTCTTCTTCTGTTACTCATCCTGAAAAACAAGTTCTAAAAAGGATCAAGTAGGATTTTTTATCTGAAAATTCTTCTACTCGCTGCCAACCTGTCTAAAAAAAACACACTTAAAACAGTGAAGACTCAAATTGGGTGTGTTATGACATGGCACGGTTAGTGAGAGGCCAAGCGGAAAGTGAGAGAATGAGACTTCTGGGGCATTCACTTGTTATAGCATCTTGCAACATGTTTGAACTAGAAATCTGAATGTGAGTTTGGAACCTGGAACCTTTTCACAGATTATGGGGCATTGCATTGCTCATGTAGCAGCATCATTTTGTCCTGATGATTTGTTTTACTCCATGTCTCTATCATAGTTATACGAGATCCAGAAGACAACTGCAACCACTTGCCGCTCACTTCGAAAAGTTGTCGCTTCAAGGGCGATTATATGACACTCACTAATTGGTTTGAGGGGCAAGATGGTTGGCGTTTCGGGAGGCTGGGGGCTTAGCTTGGCTGGCTGTGTTTGGGGACCTCACTGGCCTATCTGTGAAGGTCTTAAACTCAAACTCGGTTCTCACTTGTATAGAAGTGCAACAACACAAACACACAGATACACTCCAACATACGGGTCCACACAGAGGGAAAGGATTGTGAAGTCTCTTGAGGAGGCAGTGTTAATCCTATTGACAATGGCTTGTCTGAACAGTGGTCTGAAGAGAGATGAGACTAATTCTCTTTATGAGGACAATAAACCCACAGGTCAGCAAGGCCAAACACAAACACACACATATACAGAATAAATATATTATATATATACAGACAGACACATTTGTAGCTTTCTCCTGATGTTTAGTCCCAGTTCAGAAAATCTAAAGTGTAATAATACAGTATCTCACACTTCTCAATGCAATTGTGCTGCATCAAAAGTCTGCTTCATTGCCCTCACATATAAAATGTGGCTCAGGAGATTTCATTGTCTCTCATGGAATTTGACAAAGCGATATTGACAATGCAGCTTATTTTCCTGGAATAAAGAGGGAAACATAATATTGTTTCATTCTCTCTTGCTGGTATTATGATGTATTTCCAGTCACCAAATATTTATACCTATCTCTCTGCCTAGTTGCTGTCCCATGCCAGAATATGTTATCCAAGGCAAAGAAAACAATATTACATTTTTTATTGAAAAGCGGTGATCCTTCACCTTTTATCCACTCACACACACACACACACATTCACAGTCACACGTGCACACAAAGAGGTGTTCCGACTTTCACACAAACACTTACATGCACACTGATTCAAATGTTTGTGAATCTTTGTTTTGGTATATCTCTAAATTCACAGGTGTGATCTGTGTCTAAGTGTGCCTGCCAGTCTCGAAGGCATTTACCATCCAGCTGTGTAAAACATGTGGAGCAAAGGAATTACATTCACCATGCAGCTGCTTGCTGTCAATATAAATCACATTAATGCGATAGAAGCCTCAAACAGTTAATGATTTAACAATTAATCACTTGTAATGGGAAGGAGTTTGGACAGTTGAGTAACACAACTTAATTGCCTTTACAAAAGTTTGTGTTTTTGTCTCTGCTCTACTTTCCTGTGAGGAACACAGTGAACATTGTACAATCCAGCAAGAACCAGCAGAGACATGACTGTTCTTTTTCTTGAAAGGAACTTACACGTTGTTTTTTTGTTTGTGTCTGTGTTTGCTCCCCAGATGGAACCCCGTACACGTGGTGGGTGGGCCGGGGCAGCGAGAAGCACTTCTACTGGGGGGGCTCAACGCCTGGCATCCAGAAATGTGCCTGTGGCATCGACAGGAACTGCGTTGACCCCAAGTATGACTGCAACTGTGATGCTGACCACAATACGGGGTAAGTCAGACTATGAGGTAAAGCAGTGGCACGAACAATTTGTTTTGTATTGACTAACCTTCCAACAGTTACAGTTTTGCATTGACTTTAATTAAAGTCTGCAGAAACAGCTGGCAGTGAGATGTTTTCAGTCCACTCGCTGCAGTGGAGGGGTGGGGGGGGTCATTCAGGAACATTCATCCAGCTGAGTCAGCACATCTGTTTATTTATATCATTCTGCTGTGCACTCTGCTTAATGCTGCTTTGAGTATGCAGCTTTGTCCATCCTACTTGAGTTTTACAGATTTGCCATATATATATATATATATATATATATCACAGTTATCAGAGGTTCTGGCACATTAACTGTCTAGAAAAATAATTTGTCCCCGAGTTTTATGTGAAAATCCAGAATAAAGAAATATTGTCACCATGTGCATTGTTAACGAGTCAGCCTACGACTGAGTTTTCAACCTGCTGAGATAGTTAATGTGGATTAGCTAGCTAGCTAGAGCTGATTAAATTTGCTAAGAAAAGTTGTAAATTTTCTCTTGCCAATTCTGTAGTTGCTCACTAGAAATAAGAGGCTGCTTTTGTGTTCTTCTGTCTATTGTGGAGGGAAAAAGTCAAAGTAGCCTTCCAAATGGTGATCAGATCTACAGGATATGAGATTTTCTTTTGTTTAGATCTGTTTCCTGTAACATATGGTAACCCTTGAGAAGTATCACATACCTGTCAATTTATTCGAATGTGCCTACTTCAAATGAAACCATATGGGGGAGGAAATGTTAATTTCTTTGCTTTCTATGCTTAAATACAAGGCAACCAGAGGCCTCAGTACCCTCTGTTGTCAGACACTCCTTTGCTTGTATGACAGTTGGTCCTTCCTGCAGAAAGTTTAATAAATACTCAGAAAACTTTGTTTCACAAGACTTAATTTTCCAGATTTCCACCACACTATCAAGGACCAAAAAATCTGCCGTCATAATTGCCCCTAATCTTTTGCTATAAGCCACAAAGCAGCTACAATTGAAAGGGTTAAATGCCTTTCTCAAAGGTTCATTCAGTAATCCCACCCACAGGTTTCCTCAGCTGGTCACAGGACTTGGTTCAACTTACATATAACAATATTAATTCAATTTAAAAGTGCTGTACTTCAGACGTAACTCTAATTTCTGATTAAAATGATATTATAAAGGTCAAAGTGCGTATTATAAGTACATGTTCTGTTAGTAAGAATTCACGTATAAATCTTTGAATCCCTGCCTAACTCCTACAAAGATTAGAACATCTTGCCCAAAAGAGAGCAAAATGATTGTATAACTCTATCAACAGAGTTTAAAGAGTGAAATATGTCACACCCATAGACATTTTGATGCGACAATTTCACTGTGCTGAATCTAAAATTGTAACTAATGCTAATGTTTGCAATAATCTGTCAGCTCAGAGTGTGCGTTAGCTGGACAGTCTGACGAGGTGTCTAACTTCAAAGGGTGATGTGACTGAATGATGAATATGCCACCATCAATGATGCGTTTTATTTGGAACCAACAGTTTGTGTTTCTAAGCTCTTTTAGTCAGCTGATGGATATTCTCATTATACCAATGCTGTCTGTTTGTGTGTATGTGTGTGCATACTGTAAGTTAGCAAGAGGGAGATATTTCATTTACTGTCCTGTCTCCCTCCTCATCTCTAAAACTGATGAGATCACAAATAAATCTTACTCTGTCTCGTCCCTTCCATTAATATTGTATGCATTAATGTCTCATTGTTTGGCTGAGTGAGTTTTTGAAATATTACCGATATAACTCTATTTCCACTCATTACCCATCTTTTTGGCAGCACATAGAGACACACACACTTATATATGCACACAGACACACAGATACATACACAAAGCCATAAATGAGATCTTACAGTTTAATTTACAAACTGCAATGAATGGCATTTACAATCAAATAGTTCTGTGAAGAATTTGGATAATGTCATACTGAAACTCTGTGATTTAAATATTTAATGTTTATGGTATTGTCAGTAGACTAATAGCAATAGATAATGCATTTGTTTATTTATATATTTATATGATATTCTATTGATCGATTTGATTTATTTATTTTGTTGATTCACTCTCCTTATCTATCTATAATTTATAGATTGATTTAAATATCACTTAATCCAAATGTACGGAAGCCGAGAGCGGCCATGCTTGCAATAATTTTTTTTTATGCCGTTATCTCGAGATCACGAGTTAATTTTTCCGTTATCTTGAGATCACGGGATGATTACACAATTGAGCCTTCAAGATCACTGCCATGACTGTCGTCGAGGATTCATAACTAGAGAAACAGCAAGCTCAATTTGCGACTGACCACTAAAATAAGCCCAAATTAAAATGAACAACGTTACAGTATCGCCAGCTTGTGCATGAATAAATATGAAGCATAACATAATATTGCTGTTCCAAACAGAACTGTGCAATCATGTAGAATACATATGTAATTTAAAAAAACACACATTTCTAATAAATATAGTGGATGGGTTTGAAATTTGATTCATAAATAACGTTTATTAGATTATCAGTGTGTTTTCGCAGCGGTCTGTTCTCAAACTGTCTCAGCTCGTTTACTCGAGATAACGGAATAATTATGTCGTGGTCTCGAGATAACGGCATTAAAAAATTATTGCAAGCACAATATGTGCATACATACTACAACTTATTCACGCATCTCACTGTTTTATTGATATTTCTATCCTGTAACCATTAGTTTATGTTATGTAAAGTTTCTGCAACATTAGCACTGACTTGTGTTTTTCCCTCTCATTTCTATTATTAATTATATATTTTTTTCATTTACATAGTAGTCACAACAATTTAAATTATATGTTTATAACACAAAACGTTATGCTTGTAAAGAGATTAAGTAGGATAAAAGAAAGAAAAAAATTTAGGTATGTACATAATATACATAAGCACATGTCCATAAACAGTACGGTGTATACACACATACATATTTAAAGTAAGTAAACACAGAAGAGAAAAAAACTAAATAAAATTATACTTCAAAAATGTACTACAGAGGCATATACGCACGTAAAAATGGATTGTGTTATATTGCAGTTCTGTAAGGTACGCATATGCACATACTTTCAGTATACATATACTTATATACTACTACTTATGAATACATACTCACATAGACCCACAGACATTATTACAGATACGTAAAAAGTTCCATACAAACAAAGCATATCTTCCCATATAAATATGTACAGTATTTTGTAAATAAGTAGCATGATCAATTGCTATGTTTGATGTAAGATGATTATAGAGTTTACATATGCTATACATATTTTTCCTGCCGTAACACTATTTATCTGCCTCCCATATAATTAGATAAAGAAAAGACATTTTCAATCTTTAACTTTAGCCTTACCTCTGTCTGCATGTTTCTTTCAACTCATCTTCCAGGACAGAAGATTCTGGTCTCTTGGTGTACAAAGAACACCTGCCAGTCAGCCAGGTTGCCGTGGGTGACACAAACAGGCCAGGCTCTGAGGCCAAGCTGACTGTTGGACCACTCCGTTGCCAAGGAGATGGTAAGTGTCATGGGCACATATGTACTGTATTTGTTGATGCAGCATGGCATGGCAAATGTCAGAATCCAAAATAATGATTGGCTTGGACCAGCAAGCTTAAATGTGAAGATGAATATTGAGATGAAAATACACACAAGGTGTTGGGAATCAGGGACATACAAGAAGTAACTTTAGCTGAGAATTCAGTTTGATTGAATAAGTGGTCCAGCTGCACTGTTTATAGTGGAGGTTACTTATTTATAATAAAGCTATAACAAAACAGTAATCCATAACAAATAAACTAAAACTGAATAAGAAATATATCTAAGAACTGGCACTGAAACCTCTGAAACGTTGATCTGATTTTCTTAGTTTTAATAATATACAGTATTAGAACCCTAATGGAGACCTGGTCCCCACGAGTCCAGACTGCAGGACACACAGGAGGTTCTGTCAGAGAATGCCACGATGTGCTCTGACTCAAAGAGAGGGAAAAGGTCAGTAATGCAGCCAGGAGCTAAATCACACTGTGCTTTAGAACTATGGGTAAGATCTTAAAAAGAACTTCAAACCTCACAGGGAGCCAGCACAGGAAAATGAAAACTGGTGTGAGCTTTCTGGATTAGCTGCAGGTGTAAAAAGGGACCTTTGAGTGAGGCAAGAGGGCTGCGGTTACAATGGCCTAATTGAGAGGAAATATGTGCGTTAATGACTTTGTCCAAGTCAGCTGCTGAGAGGAGGTGGTTTCATTTTCAAAAAACTTCTCAGCTGGTTGTAAAGGCATGACTGCATAACCTTTGCAAACGGCTCATCAAAGGTTGAATCAAGAGAACGCCCCAAGTCTCTTTAGTACAGCTCGTATTAATATTCCTCTGTTGACACTGTGTGTAGCTCTTGAACAGTCGGGGAGTAAAAGGAGTTTTTGATATGAAGTTGTAGGAGATTCCTGGGCAGTTAGTGGTACTTGAGCAGACTCTTGAAATAGTTGGGTTTATAACATGTGAAAATTGATTTTATTGAATTTATTGAGAAAATTTGATGGTGCTTACAACAAAAGGTCACCAGGCTGTACAGTATAGTAGTGGATAAAAGCTGTCTTCCTATTAGGATACAGATTGCTCTATGATGTCTGTACCATTGTAATGTGTCTGACATGTCAACACCTTCATGAAGCAGGTCAAGTAGTACTGCATTGACAATAGACGACAAAGATCTCAAATATGTAAGATTACATACTCTCATACCTTTTGCTCGAAGAAGGTCATTGGTGACTCTAGGGAGAGCTGTCGTGTATGCAGGGAAGCAGCCAAAATGTAATCAAGACCGATTAAATTAGCTGTGAGAATATGACAATGAAGTGTAGGCATGCCAGTCAGGAACATTGTTAGGAACTGAATCTTTAGATTTCTGACCTCCTGTGCATAAGAAGCACTGGGTTCTCTATGGGTTCCAAAAGACGTCTTGTCTGAAAGATGATGTTCAGGCTTTTGGCCATTGCCACGTGACTACAATACCTTATGCGACTCCTGCCTCTCCCTTCACTGTAACTGACTCAACCTGTCTGTAGTAAAATCACTCATGAAAACCAAGTCAATGCCAGCTGTCTCAATCACTATTGATGTATTCAGCAATCTAATGGAGGGACACTAAAAGGATTGTCTATTACTGGAGAACAAAGAGCTGGGCATCTAAGAATGATAGCTGGCACATTTATATGTATACTTGAATCACTACATGAATTGACTTTTTTAAGTGGTAGGTGCATGGCATGCAATACAATGCAGCTGGGGAGCTAAGCATAGAAAAGTTTTATTTTATTTACATGTTAAGAAGATCTCACTTCAAGCAAGAATGTACAGAAAATTGTTAATGTTATGGTAATTCTCTTCATCATTGTAAACTTCCCTTTACCACTGGGGAAGCCTCTGACTGCAGTCCAGGGTGCATGGTCTACTGTGTTCCACCCATGATATATGCATATATGCATCTTATGCACTTCTAAGCATTGGTACACCCACAATTAAATCCACCCACTGTATTTATTTGTGATTGATGGAAACTGTACGGTCAGCGAGGGGAAAACTTTTGAGGACTTTATTTTACCGTAACAAATTAAAGGAGTAACTTAAACAACCAACATAATTCAAAAAGAGAGAAAGAGAACTTTAATTAATTATTTTAAATATAATTTAACTCTAAATTATCTATACTCTCCTCGTGGAAGAGAACGCTGCCTCTTATATCATCCCCATTCCCAGTGGAAATGAAACATCTTAGACTGTACAATACATTAAGACATTGTTAGCCAAAGTTTTAAAAAGTAAAAGACCTTTTGATGATTAGAATTTACTGCAGATGGTTTGAATGGGGTCTTAATTAAAAACTATTGTGCACTTACATGTATAAGTGTTTTTGTGTCTGGAGGCACATGCATTTATGCTTATGTGTGTGTGTCTGGCCAGATAAAGGTATCTGAACTCTATTTAGAAACGTTCCATCTAAATACTCTAAATGCTCTCATGCTCTTCTGTTTTGTCCTTCTCTGGTAAATATCCGATATCAGATACTGCAGAAACACACACACACACACACACACACTGAGAGGCAGTTCAATCCTTGCTGATTCTCTTCTTCTAATCAGTGTTGGCACACTGCTCTCTGTGGGACTTTGGGTCAACTAGAAGACACACAGATTATGTCGCTCTATCACACTGACCCGCTTCCTTCCCTCCTAACTCATGAACGTGTGCTGTTTCACCTGCGACGTGTCAGTCCTGCAGTGTGTACTGTGTTTCTGTCAGGTTGGCGCAGATTAATTGCATCAAATTCCTGATGCATCTGTTATACTTGGCTAAATGAAACATTTCTCATTCTGAATCAGAGTGGGCTTTCACACAAACTGCTAAAAGTCAAATGGATGATGGAAGCCATACCTTAACGATGTAAAGCCACACAGCCGTAAGGAATGGCTCCCACTACAAGGGGATTTTCAGTAGCTTTAGAGTTGGACAAACACACCAAAACACCTGCAGCAAGACAACTTGAAGATGACGCAGGCTGACATGTCAGGACACGCCACTGTCCTACGCATGTCAGCTCTCCAGAAAAGCAGTTTCTCACCCAAATAAGCACATCCCGGTTGCTGTACCTTGACTATACTTCTTCTGTCTGTATGGTGTGTCTGATGTATGCTAATAGCATCAATTGCTCCCTGGAGACCACCAGGAGCCAAGAAGCTGCTTAGTTTGCTGAATATGCTTCAGGCCAGCCATAAGTCTTGTCTCTCGTGATTGTCTCCTAGTTTGTGACCTGAACATGATACAGACTACAATATACAGTAACAGGCAACAATACATCATGTTTTTCTTTAGAAGAAAGCAATCTCAATCGGATTCTGACTTGACCCAAATGTAGTACTCATTACCCCATACCCAACACAGTATGAATTCCTCAATCAAGTGGTTTTGTCTCTTGAGATTGCCTCTGCCTCTTTATTTTTTCTATCTCCTAAGACGAACTACATTAATAAGCCTAGAGAGGAAGTGTAATGTTACAAAATACCAGAGAGGTTTTGTGGAAAGTAATATCCTGTGGAGAGGAAAAGCAAACATGGATTTAATCTTTGTGCAAGGCAGCATGATCATTACGATAATAATGCTTCATATATTATCTATTGACTGCTCATTTTTCATACTAAAGGGAATAATAGAGTGGAGCTATGCTATCTTGGCAGGCTGTGAGTATAGATACGTGCATTCTGCATGTTTTACAGAAAGACAGTGCTGCATTTAAATCCACAAAGGAATAGAGCTAAGAAAACCATAGATATGATATACATTTACACATCTCTCATGCATTGAATTTTTCACTCTCATTTTTATTCATCAGTCCGTCCGTTCATTCATCCGGGAGGCCAGGAAGTGACCTGGTTCTGTCGAGGTTGCAGAACGATACGGAACACCTGCCCTCACTCCTCAATGGTGTCACACTCATTATGGTCCCTTCATCAACAATCTGGTGCCACTCTCACTAATGTCCGTTCATCACAGAGTTGCCAACATACAAGCAAACCATGATTTAATGACCCATGACATCACATCTGTTTATGTGTGTGGATCTATCGTGTAGCAGTATGGCAGACACAATTACTAAAGATGGATCCCTCTGTCACTTGGAAGGAGCCATATTTTCTTTGTCTTACTCTATTATCCACTGTGTGTGTGTCTAAGGGTGTGTGTGAGAGACAAAGATAGTTATCCTCCTTTATATTCAGTGGCCAAATTAACAAACTAACTTTAAAAGGAAGATGACTTTGAGGTATGTTTGCAGTAGTGCTGGCCAAGACACTGGAACATGGAGCATGCATTATATATTGGCCCATTATGGCATATTAAACATATATTAAAAATTTCACACTTAAATAGGTACTCCGTGTATGATTGATGCTTCTTACACTGTGCACGGAGCTCTGTCTTAGTAAGAGCAATGATGATTGGCTGCTATATAATGGGTTTTCATAGGCAAATGACTAATGTCCTGGGCAGTCAGGGAAAGTTTTAGTAAGGAGGTACTAATGTTTCCGTGCATTTGGACATGTGCACGCATCTGTGTGTGTGTCTTTCTGTAGTGGGCATAAGAGCAACTAAGAGTGTAACTGTCTGTGTGTGTGCATGCAAGCGTGCTCCAGCATTAATGAAGCCCATTTCCATGGCTAGTTTAATGGCAGCCTATACAGTCACAGGCAGACAGAGAGAAATTAGTCCCATTTATTGATGTTAAAAGGGTTTGGACATTTTAATAGATGGGAATGAAAATGAATGACAGCAAATGAAGCAACACAGCATATGTTCTACACTTATAATGTAATGCACCTGCTATGAGACATGCCTAGGCTCATGACTGATAACAAATGAAAGCTTATAGGGTAACCTATGATAGTTCAAAACTAATTAATTGCTTTGTACCCATTTGTCACTGTTCATATGCCCACATATAGTGTCTATGTAATGGATGTCATTCTAACATGCTTTCTAAGACATTGAGCGGCTGGTATGCATTCCATAAGGCTATTGGATGTATATGTTTATTGTGGATTTTAGGCATAAATAGACAAAAGATGGTTTAAAAATAAAAATGATGAGCCAAAGTATTACATTAATTTTTTTAAGGCATGTTATTATAAGATGAGTGACTGCCTGCTGTACATGGTAATGATTGCTAGATGGTAATGATTGATAGACCAAAAGTGACCAAAAGCAGTTGACAAAGCTGTAAATGGAAAAGTCAAAGGTTTTTTCTCTATGACAACAGTGAAACTGAATCTGTTCCAGTAATCCTGAAGGAGGAAAACAAAAGATGATCACAAGATTGTTTCTTATCCCCATGATTTATTACTTGTACTTGTGTTCCACACGTTCATGAAAAAAGGGCATACATGGGTTAGTTTCTTCTAATGATGATTGATACTCTAAAAACAATTTAAAAGAAATTAAGAATTAAATGAATCTTCTTTCTTTGATAAACTTTTATTTACTGTCATCTCTCCATGTATAGGATTATATCTCTGAAGGTTTACTGCTAAAAATGTACAAGCAAACTTAATTACAAAGTGAGATTGATAAAAGCTTTGCAGGTCTCAAATGACAGACACAAACGTATTACCTGAATATTTAAATGCTACATTTACTGTGAATATACAGTACCTACACCTTCAAATGACATGCCACAGATGGTTCAATTACACAAAAATGAGAGGAAATACAGGTCTCTGTGGAAATTAAAATGAGTGAGGAAGAAAAATAGGCTTGTTGTTCCACAGTTCAACACATTCCAGAACTATTTATGGGTTCAACTGTTATATTTTCATATCTGAGCCATGCCCTCAGGGGTGCTGTCTAAGTCAGATGCATTATCTTCTAAGATAGGTGCTGCTGTGTCTCTTTTTAGATGACAGTATTCTTAGTATTTTGATGAAAAAGCCTCCCAACAACTTTGCACCTGAGGTAAGTAGCAGAATAAGTAGCAACTAAAAAGGTTAAATGAGATGACACCGCGTCCATTTGCTCCAACAAGAGTAATAATTGTTCTAGCAACCCTGAGATCCTAAATGTCACGATCTGCAGTGATATGACACTTCACACTGTGAGTGCATGCAGTATGTGTGAGGATAAGGGTATTAATATAAACTATTGTGGCAGCAAGTGTGGTTTTGTCTAGCTGCAGCCAACAGAGTGCATGTATTTATATTTTCACCTTATATCCACTTGTATTTTATATGTGTGTTTGGGTGTGTGTGTGTGTGTCTGAAAATGTCCTTGTTAATGACCTGAGACAGTGCAGTCAGTCATCCTTACCATCTGCTGGTACTGGCACATAACCCATCTGGTCAAGCACAGACAGATGAATCATCTAGTTGACCAAAGCTTCACCTCAAACTGTATCTCACATCATGTCATCATGCCTTTTTTACATGAGTCCCTGTGGCCTAATCCAGAGGTCAGCAGCTGTTTTTAATCAAAGGCGCTGATGGGTCCAGGAGATGTGCACAACATGCTTGTAAAGAAGCATCTATCTGTAAAGAGCATATACTCATAAAGTGCAAAAACATAATAATGAACATTTGAAGAAGAGGTTGCGATAGCCGCAAATGTGCTCAGTTATTCTTGGTTCTGATCAAGATTCTTCTGTATAGACCTCTGCCAGGGTCCTAAACGTGGGTTGTCTGGTTGAAGGATGGTGCTTTTGTGATTGTTTCACTTCTGATGTTTAGCATATTTAATGTTTCTAAGATGTTTCACTGTCTTAGTTTTCTGTTTGCAAACATTTGGTAATTAGCATTAAACATAAGTACGGTTGAGGCTGATGGGAAAGTCATTGCTTTGAAGGCATTTGGTAATAAATAGGGCTGGGACAGTTAACGCGTTATGATCGCGTTAACGCGTTAATTAATTAACAATGACAATTATTTTATTGCACATTAAAGCAGTTTCAAGTATCACTTAAATGCAATACACTCCGGTGATGCAAGCAAATCACCCACCCAAACAAACAGCTTCGGCAGACTACGTTGGATGGAGTGTGTGGGAGAAGTACAGATAAACAAAAGCAAGACAAGCGAACAAATGACACCCCGAAGTGGATATCTACAAACTGCAGGCCGATCAGTGTTGCTGAAGATGTCGGTCTGAGGATCGTTCTTAGGATCGCAACGAATGACGGCACGTATGAGCCTCCCTCAAGATGCCCCATCACAAGAAGAAGACACAAGTTGTATGAAAAAGAGAGGGCTACAAAGCGACGATGTCACAACGTCCAGCAACTCTTGCTCTCACTGGAGACTACTGGACATCGCTGGGTAACCATAATTACCTCGGAGTTACATACATCAGTACATTATACTGATGAACAGTGGGAGCTGCATTCACATGCTTACTACAGTTAAAAAGCACCTTATTTGTTTGCAAACCAAATGTTGTTGCACTTTTGTTCATATAGCAGTACATAAATAAAACTGCGAAATACACTACTTTTGAATTCATTATTGAATTTGGCACATAATGCGATTATTCCAGATTCCTCTAACCAGTTTGTCATGCATTTCTTTTTTCCAACACCACACATTTTGTTTTATCTCCCCCCCAAAAATACAAGTATTTTAAATGTGATTAATCATGATTAATCACAGCCTATTATTGTGATTAACACGATTACATTTTTTAATCAATTGACACCACTAGTTATAAACCAATGTGCTGGATAGACTGAAATGTGTGACCTGGTGATGAGGCTAGATGAGAAGTCAGGGTATCACAAAAGCTTTCACGGTTCATCCTGAAGTTGACATGAATGTTTGCACCAAATGTCATGGGCGTCCATCCAATAGTTAGATATATTTCAATCTGGAATAAAACGGTGGACCAACAGTCTGACGGATTCAATTTGTATCTATTACGTGCACTGGAATATGAGCTATTAGAGGCCACCACCAAGCAGCAGAAGATTCAATTCGGCTTCAATCGACCATTATCTAGTTTCTCCAGTAAATGAAGCATCTAACAATCAAATAGCTTAGCAACAGAGGCCACAGACATCCTTAAAGTAGACCTGAGATGCTCTTGGCTAAGCCAGGAGTGCATCATACAGTGAGACTAAGGGCACAGAGGCAAAGAGGTGACAACAGGAAGCGAATGTGCATCACCTTGAGAATCAATTAAACAGAGAAAAATATCTAGTCAAGAACACCACTTCAGGTTCTTTTTGAAAACTGCCCAGTCTTTGAAGCGCTAACCATTGAGGCAGTTCCTAAAAGGCTTTCTAGTTTATTGTTTCTATGTACTGTAAGTATTTCACATATGAATTCATGAATGTGAAATAGTTTGAATGCACACAAGAGATTTTAGTAACACATGAATGAACTGAATGTCTGTCTTCCAAGACTGGTCTCCTCCCACTTGGTGTGGCAGGTGACTATTCATATTAAACTCATTTCATAGAACTTGGGTCAGTAAATGTGTGGCATAAACTTAATGCATCTTGCCTTTAAACATGTCATCAGGCATTCTGGTTTAATAGTTTTAATAGTAATGTGTGTGGTGACTCAGTCAAGAAAGACATTTATGTGCTGGATCCATTTTTGAAACATTTGTTTGATAAATATTTCAATATGGGAGTGATAAATGTGCCACAGAGCCTAGCCAACCAGTTTCATCTGTGGATCTGGCACAGTGGCCATCAGAGGTTTATGATTTGGCTTCCATGTTTACTTCTCTAACACTGTTTTCCCTCCAACACTCAGTTTCTGTCAACCTCCCTAATTTTTTTTGTTCTCCTTTGCTTCTCACATCATGGATAACTTTTAAGGATTTTCTCTCTAACGTCCCACTTCCCTCTCTTCTTCTTGGTTTTTCTCCCTACTTCTGAAGAGTGACTCACCTCTCCGCCGCTCTGTTTCTATATCGTCATGTCCTTCTTGTTTTGATGTCTTTGTCAGCCTTCTTTAAGCTTGCTCAAAGCTCTTAAGCTCTCATTCAGTGCATACACAGCACAAGACCTTTTCATGGCATTTGTGTATTTGTTATGTTATTACATATGGGCTGATTTTATGGAGTATACCCAAAAGATAACTGTGTATTAAAATTTGTTTATGCGTTATTAACTTCAAGCACACTTTTTAGCAGGTGTTTCACAACATTGATTGTGGTCTAATTTGTTGACTTGTTGACTTTTTAACAGATAGTTCTCTAAAGGTGAAAGTCAATGGTGTCTTATCTGAGGCCCTTTAATCCCACCTGTATTTGTATTGGAAGCTTAGATGTTTTAATGTTGACTCCACTCATATGCAAATATGTTATTCTTGTTTTATTGAGTCTGTTCTGACCTTCACTTTTTTGTTGGTTTGATTCACTCATCTTGAAAAATAAAAACAGGTTAGAAGCAATTGTTAAAATGTGCAGTAAAATTGCTGGCCTTTCTAAACTGTACAAAGCCAGAACCATTAATGACTTGTTGTCTGGAGAGTTCAGGTTGCTTCCTTATGGTCGCAGATGTGAACAACCAAAGTGCAGGACCAATAGACATAAACACTCCTTTCACCTATCAGTGAAAGGAGTGTTTACGCGCGCGCGCGTATGCATGCGGGCCTGCTATCTGCCCTTGCCCCAGGTGACAGGATGAGGACAGGTGAGGTAAGTAGGAGAGGGGAGGAGCTCAGCCCTGTCATTGGAAAGCGCTTATCACATTGAACCATGAGGCACAAACACACAGAGATGCATGGGCACTGGTGCCTACCTACACTTAGAGGCATGCATAAATGGGTGTAAACTCACACACTTGAAAGGATGCAAAGTGGTGCTGAAATGATCTATAAAAAAAGACACATTCTCTGGATTCTCTCGATTTTGAGCATTTGCTGCTTTTCTTTGTTTCCTGACATTATAAATTGAATATCTTTGGGATTTAGACTGTTACAAATTTAAAGATTCACATTACAGATTTCAAAGTTGCATTAATCATTTATTGCAGACTGACACACACTTCTTGTACACACACAAAAACACACACATTTCTCCCCCCTGCTCCACTGTTCCTCCAGGGTTATCGTGGAGGGTCTGAGGCCAATACTCTGAGGCATCAAAGAGATCTCACACAGCTGATACCACATTAGCCTTCACTTTTCTCCTCTTCCTCCTGCCCTCCATATGCCCCCCAGCTCCTCCTCCTCTCCTGTCATCTGCCCTCTGCGTGTCTTTACTTTCCTCTTTTCCATCATTACTTCAATATTCAATCCTCTCCTCTTTCCTCATCAGCTGTGCTTTTCAACTCTGCTCCACTCCTCCTCTTCTTTCCTTACTACTCTTCATCTTCCTTGAGTGATAGGAGCAAGACAGAGACATGGCAAGGGGGCGAGGAGAGGAGACAGCCGAGAAGTCACTTCATCAACCACAGTCTGATAATTCATCAGCAGCTGTTGAACGTGCTGCTACTTTGTCTTCATTAGCAGCCGCTGGTTTCGCTTCATAAAAGTCATTAGAGAAGTTGTAATCAAAAACCCCGCAACACTTTGTCCATGTACCCTTGTCCCCTTCTCAGTTCCTCATTTAGAAGAAAAGAAATGGTCTCTCTCTGCTTTTATGATATGATCAACTTTCTATTGAATATTATTGAAATTACAGGCCATATTAAAACCTCTGCACAGAATTAGAGTTTTAAATGATGAAATCATTTTTACTCAGGAGATATTAAATGAGCCACATTAAACAATGGACGTGAGATAACAATGCTTTACCCAGAATAGATTGATAGCTCTATGGAATGAAATGAGATTCATGCATAACCATTTGAAATGAAACCATTTCTACAATGAATTTATTTTGCAGCTTATCAGATCAGAATGGCTTATAGTGTTTGCCACAGTGCTAATGGAGGATGGGCTGGTTCAGAGTTGTGATTCTGTTTGTTTTTTCCACAGATAACTACTGGAACGCTGCATCATTCACCACACCGTCCTCCTACCTGCACTTTGCCACCTTCCAGGGTGAGACCAGCGCCGACATCTCCTTCTATTTCAAGACCAGTGCACCCTACGGCGTCTTTCTTGAAAACCTGGGCAACACTGACTTCATTCGCTTGGAGCTCAAATGTAAGATGCATCTGAGTGTCTGCGTGTGCATGAGAGTCATTTCTCTCTGTGTTTGTCTCTTATTTTCTCTCTCACCCTGACTCTTTATCTAGCCTAGTGTGAGGTTTAATCCAGCAGTCAGTCTGTTTGTTCTGGGTGTATCCTGTCACCGCACACACGCACGCACTTACACTCAGAATCACATAGACACACAGGCTGATGAAGACGCACACACCAGCCAAGTCAATTGCCTTCCTGATTATGGTGCACTACTTTGTGTGATTGCAAGAGAGAGCAATCATTTATTTAAGGTAATTGGTGTGTGCAATAATTATGTCCATTATGAACCTCTGTTTAACCAAATCACCCGTTTTCAGGGATGACAAAACACAAGGTCTCCCTCCTCCCCCACACACACACACACACACGGACATACACAGCGTCTCTGTCTTTCTCTTTCTAAAAAACATTCCTGCAAATGGGAGCATTTAAATCTCTTAAAAGTCCGCCCCCACAACCACTCTACCATGACACACAAATACACACATACGCAATGCTGTCAATGAATGGGATAAATTGTATGTATTTCAGTGTTCAGTGTGTACCTGCACACATTCAAGAGATGAAAGTATTTCCACCCAGAATGCATGTGCAGTTACACATCAAGTTAATAAGTATATTTTATTACAAACGAACAAACTTTCAGTATAAGTATATATATTCAATTGATATCTGAATTTTATTGGCTCAGAGCAGCATAAGATGTGTTTAGATATTTACATGACACATTAGCTTGACAGGAGGGCCCTGGTTATTTTTGCACAAGCTGTTCCAAACTACGTTCAAAAAATAACTGTTAAGATAGATAGCCTTAAGCCATATATTTTTTTAACTAAATAATTTGACTATTTTGACTATTGAAATGATCATGAATCAGTTGACTCACCACACCAATGCTGTGGTTGTACTATCAAAACACTCAGTGGACTGCTAATCGTAGAGCGATGTTAGAGATCGAATCATTTTTGGCAGAGTACAGACAGCGGCTTGCAGAGAGCACCGAATCTAGACAGGAGTCAAGAGTATCATTTTGGCCTTCGGGTGAGTTACCTTCAGAATGATAATTAGCGGCTGTGTTTGTCATTTCAAAGCAACAGTCAGCTCCAGCTAAAAGCTGCAAGTCGGTTACTTGAATGTTTTGTACATTGATCTCTGCTAATTAAAAACATATGACAGATATATGTGCTTCTTTCCCCTTTGAAATGGGCAGTGAGTTGTCTAGTGGCGCTCTACTCACACATAAATAGATTTGACTGGCAACACGTCCCTAATTAACTTAAGACTACACTCCAACTTTTGATTAATGACTCATAAACACTATGAGTCTTTTAAAGATTGGTATGGCAACAAGAGACTTCAGACTTGACATGGACTCTAACTTAACCCCGAATTGCATTTTGTGACTCATGAACATCTGTTTTCACCGTCATACATAAAGGCTTTTAGAAAAGATAATTGTCAAATGGTAGCAGGAAATGGAAGAGATGGTGATAGAGGGGGGGAGAATGAAACTTCTTTAAATACCAAACAATGGGACAGCTTTGCATAACCCCATTTCACATTGTCTATGTCCTTTCCTGTGATTGACATGTCATGCAGCAGGTTTCTTGTTCCAGCGGCTCAAATTAACAACTCAGCAGCCTTGGTGGAGCCGCTCTGATCAAGAATGTTAAAATCTCAGGCTTCAGTTTAATAGCTGCATTGTGAAGGGGGTTCCTGGCACAGAATGGCTGTCGATAGATGACTAATTGCATTTCAATTGGATTCAAAGGGATTTTAACGTTTGGTGTCAAAGGCGCTCACTTACCATTTCCTGCTGGTGTGTCTGGCCCACCATTTTGAGTCAAATGCCAACCACTGAACAGACAAAGTCTAAAGACGATTTTTGAGCCAAAGTGCTTTTTAAAGCCATTACACTGAACAAACCAGAATTATGTCAGCTGGTTTGTGGCCTAAAGGTTCTATAAGCTTTTTATTGTGTTTCTCAATTCTTTCTGTCAGCTAAGCACAAAGTCAAATACACACACACACACTTATTTCAGAAAAAAACAATGTGCTGACACTGGACTGTACATACAAGTACAATGAGAAGTTTGCCAACAGGGTTTGGTGTTTGTCTTCCAAACGTGCACACAAAAACACACAGAGAGATACAGTTAGTATCTAGTTTGTCACGGCTGCACAGCAGGCCAGAGGAGATAGGCAGTGTGTGTGCGTGTGCGTGTGTGTGTGTGTGTGTCTCCAGAGGCTTTCAAAATGCCCTCACATCGATTTCCTCTCTCCTATGCCTTGCTATCGTCTTGCATTTTGCCCCACAGCACACATTTAGACACACAACTGCTAAACGACTTGCATGCACACTCGCACACATAAACACACACATAATCTCTGCCCTCTCGCTGGTGCAAAAACTGTATCAGCTGCAATCCAGTCAGGGCATGAAATGAGTAGCATTAGGCCAGAATAGCATAGCTGTGCTATTGCAGGAGCTCAAAGCACATTCACACACTTACATATACACACTTGTGACCTTGTACAAAGTACACATTACTGTGACCTCAGCAGACTCAGGTGGACATTATTCCTGTTTGAATCTTAATTGTAAGAAGGAGGCATAGACACGTTTGAGAGGCAGCATTGAAGACATATTCAGAACTATGTGAACTGGGCTGGTAACAGAATAAAAAGGTCCCTAAATACAGAAATGCTTGACTTCTGGGGTGCTCTGTGGCTCAGTGGAAAGTATGTATGTGCCATGTTTTGAGTCTTTAAGAGGCTGCAATTTCAGTCTAGGATCTAGCTGAAAAATGTACTTTCCCCCTGGAGACCTCAGCCTTTAAAATTGTATTATTGCCTTTTTATGTGAAGACCAGATTGAGGACGTTTACATCTGAAGTGCAGCTCAAGCTTTTTAAAGTTGTCAGATGTTTTTCTGTCTTGTCAAAGGAATATCTAGTTGTCAACTAAGGAGAAAAACAACCAGCCACCACTAATTTTTCCGACTCTTCTTCAAAAAACTGTCAGAACTTCATCTTTATTTCACTATATCCGTTCTACATCTGCACACTACGAAATACTCAGGATTCATTTTTTAGCTGATAACCACAAAAAAGTTTTTGTGTCAAGAGATACTTACCTCTTGAAAAGTTGCTTTAAATCTTGTTTCAGCATCAACAGCAGCAGGTTTGTTGCGGCACTCTGAGTTTGGCTCACACTTGAATAGAGTCTCCCTCCTGAAAGGGACCAGACTGTTCCAGCCGTCCCAGGAGTGGAAAAACCGAGAGCAAAAGGCTAACAAAGCAAATGAGATAACAACACAGGATTCGCAACTTTAACAGAACAGAGATAATATAGATAATAATACACTGCCAGCCATCTTAAAGTAGATGAAAAATGAAATGTCACATGTTATGTACCCATCTCAGAAGCCTAAAAAAGGTAATGCCCCACCACCACATGTAAACCTATTGAATTTTTATCAATCATTAACAATATTTGGGGATAAACAAATAAAAGCCCAGAGCCCAGTAGAATTCCATTGAAATAAAATAAAAATTGTTCAGGTAAGCACTGTATCATCAAACTTGTTTGTTTGTTTATTTTATTTTCCTACATCAATCATGGAGTAAACCAGAGAACCACTGCATTAGACAAACACACGCACATACATGCACACAAACACAAGCAGTGATCTTTCACACAAAGACACACAAAATCTCCCCACTATTTATCATTGTTTGGTTGTGCTGTGAGACTTAATTCAGGACTTGGCTCTTTCAGCCTCCATATTAAAAGATTAATAGAAAGACAAAGCTGGGTTTTCTCTAGGCCAACATGCAAGTGTATCTCACGCGCACAAAATAACATTCACACTCACAGTAACACTTCTGACATCCATCACGGCTATGCAAATAGATGAGGCGAGCTCTGTGCTCTGAGGGCACTTTAGTTTTCATTCCTGCCTGTGGACAGAGTATAAAAAAGAAAGTTGTAGGGCATCCATCTTACTTTGCAGTGCTGCTAAAACAACGCACAAATAATCAAACATACACACTCACATGTCATTCAGTGTTGCTATAGCATCATTTCCATAGCAGCATTGCTATAGCTTTGTACTATTGGGGCATTCAAATATATGTTTGTCTTTCTTTCACCATTTAAAATAATGGATGTCGCTCCTCCCTGCCCTGCAGATCTACTCTGTGCATACAGATATCATTAATTTAGTGTACTAACGCCTGTCAGAGGGCTTATACTCTGTTTCTCAATGTGGCTCCATGCATCTATTTGTGTTGTTTATAATAAATATTTGAATGTTTTGCAGATTTATTTTATAGCTTGATGCACTCAGCACATCCAGACAGGCTTTTGCTGAGATGATTTCTGATATCTTAGTATCTCATCTAAGAGGAAGTGATAATGTGTGCAAGAAAGGGATCAAGGAGGAAAGTTAAAAGGGAAGGAATGATGGAAGAGAAAATGGGAGGGAAGGCAAAGTGGCTGATAAGACTGATGGGATGGAAGTGGATGCAAGAAAGCAGGCAGTAAATGAAGAAACACTGAAGAAATGAAAGAATGGCGGAAGTAATACACAGGGAAGGAAGGGTAGACTCAGGGGATGGTGGGGATAAAGTGAGGAAAGAAATGAAAGAACAAGCAAACAAAAGAACAAAGAAAACAAACTGAAAGAGAAAATGAAGTAGCAAACAAACAGGAGACAGGTCAGAAAGAAATAGAAGAACTATATGTGCACTGTAGGAGGCATGCAAACATTGGAATAATGAAAGAATAGATGGAGTGAACAAAGATAATTAGATGAAGAGGATAAGGAGAAAAAGACCAGGTACACTGATTAGGCAAAGGGAAAGAAGAAAGTTCATTTCCCCATTGACTACATACAATTATCCACTCTAATATCTGAGCCTAATGAAGCCATAATGAAGCAGTAACATATAGAGTTATGAAGTGGTTATTTATCATCTCTATGACTGCAGCACACTGGTGCCAATAATGAACATATGGTACCACCCAGTATATACAATATAGTTTTTATACAGCGGTCTCGCAGTAGCACCAAACATTAAGAAGGAATCAATCTCTCCAGCAGCAAAAAGAATTCCCTTATTGTTTTCTCATTGTTGCTTCATTCCCTTCGTAGGTCAAGGCAAACAGATTCCTCTTCACTGAACATCTCTCGTCCAAACACAATGAATATGTTGTCAGAATCACTGAGGTATTACTCTGATTCAAATTGTGAATCCAAACCAGTTAGCGAGGACGAGAGCAGTGTCTCTCAGCTTTAAATGTGTTCACAAAAATCTGTACATTATCTAATATTTAAAAATAAAATGTAAAATTCCTGCCCTTGTGGAGATTATTTACCTGACCGTATCAAGTTGATACACATCCTCTGCCTCTTTTTTCAACTCCTTATCTATCATAACATACACACACACACACGCGGACAGAGTGTATAGAATGATCTCTGTTCCCTACAGAGAGGTTAAAATGCATCAGACAGTGACCTCACCAATGCAATAGCAAAAACATCTGGAATGGACAGGTGGTAGGCCAAAACACACACACACACACACACACACTGTTTCAGAAATATCGATGAACGTTTGACCTGTTATGGTCATTAAAGGTATAACAGTGCCCCCTGTTGGTCTGTTGAAATTTTAGGCTACCGAACTAGGGAGTAGTAATACACATTATGGCATTTCAACTTCCCCATAATACAAACCAGACACACAAACACACAATTCTACTTATGTTAAGATGATGAAAATGAATCATGCAGGAAAAAAAGGCCATCTTGCACTTGTTTTTCATTCATTTCCCATCTTTCCTTCTATTTGTTCATTTATCTGCAACTCTCTCTCTGTTTGGTATCTCACTCTTTGGCTTTCCTCTCTCCAATGTCATGCCTTCATGTCATGCAAAACCCCACACTTCCCTGGCATCTATCGACTGTCTGTGAGATTAGTCCTGTCCAAAGCTGGGAGCAGTCGTGTATTGCAAAGCTGAAATCTATACAAGCCAAATGAATGGCCTTGAAACAAATGAACCATTAGATTAGAAATTGAGCGTATATTTACCTGCAGAGTGGACTATGACAGAACAGGGAGTTATGGGTTTTAGAAAGTTGTAATGTTCCGTTAATGTGGTCTAATAAATGACTTCTGTAACTAAGATTTCGGGTAAATTGATGAATCTGGTGAATCTCTTTCTCTCTGCAGCTCCTAAAGTTGTCTCCTTCTCCTTTGATGTTGGAAACGGACCTGTGGAGTTAACAGTACACTCGGCCACGCCCCTCAATGACGACCAGTGGCATCGCGTGATGGCCGAGCGAAACGTCAAAGAGGCCGTCCTTCAGTTGGATCAGACACATCGGGCGTCTAAGCTTGCTCCTGCACAGGGGCACACACGGCTAGAGCTGTTCAGCCAGCTCTACGTGGGTAAGACACACACACACGCACACACACACAAACACACACAGACACACACAATCCAAACAATTAACAACCCCTAAATATAAGAATGGCTCGCGTACACACATTTGATTGCAATTTGAACATTTTATATCTGCTTTGTGTAGGAGGGACACTCACAGAGACAAACACACCATAATTATGAGCTCTTATGTGTGAAAAGCAAATTCCTATAAGTACACATCATCCATGTAATCGTAATTTGATTGAATTAAAAAACTCTCTGTGCTGTCTGAATATCCAGTAATGCGGCTGGCAGGTGCACGCATCCATTGCGAGGACGTCTGATTGTTTCAGAAGTTAAAGTTGTAGCAGCCTTTACTGGAAACCCCCGACTTCTCCCTTAAGAGGCTTCAGTCCAGCTTAGTGACAGCCACTGCTAATTAAGTTCATGTTAATCCTGCGCGCGCACACACACACGCACACACACACACCGACCGCCATTTCACATTTTATGATATGCACAAATGTGGACGGACGCGTCCTCAGAAAGTCCTCCATGTAAGTGATCAAGAGTGAGTTTTAATAAAGTTCAAACTGAGCCTCTGTGCTGGCTTTGAGAGCATGTGACTAAAACTAACTTAATTCACTTATAGAGGTCATTTCTTTGATACTTTAATACTTTGACTGAGCATTTATTTTTCTTTTGATTAAGAAACTATAAATCCACAGAGGATATCAAACCTGTGACTTCCCCTCTCTCCCACACACACACACATTCTGTATCAGTCATCGGACAGATCAAGCCCTTATTATAACACAAATTATGCCTACATTTTGATAAAGAGGCCTGGTTTGTTCCCCATGGCTTCATCTTCCTCTTCACACAGTTTCTCTCAAGCTCATCAGGAGTTCAGATGGCACAAGGTCTGCCCAGTTTTCTCTCTATGCCTTCTCTCCTCTGTCCCTTTCTACCTTTTGTGCTGAGCTGTCAATACTCTATAAACCAAACTCTGGGGCTAAAATAGTTTTAGGGATTTGCGGAAAGAAGGAAAAGTGCTGAGGCGGATCAGAGTTCCCACTGTCTCATGGAAAAAGTTCTGCCCAAAGGAGATTGTTCCAAATTCCAATCAGGCATCCCAATGTGATAGCCTTACCCTCACTGATCCCGGTTTATAATATAATTTTGTCGTCTCATCACTTTTGCTGATTCAAGCGCTGCTGAAACATCCTCACCTTATCGTGTTCCAATTTGCCTCTCAGTGTATTTGTACTTTCATTTAGTGAAATGGAAAAGGAGAAAGGTTTTGTCACTGAGCGACTCGCGGCTATGAGGCTGGGGAATGGGATGTCTCCGTCGGCCGTCACCTCATTTGCATGTGTGCATTCTTGCTCTTCTGTCAAAGGCAGACGAGAGGAGGTACAGGCCCGCTGTGTGTGGCACACATCTAGAAACACAAGAGTTAGTGGAAGACAGAGAGAAAGCAGAGAAGGACTTGTACGTAACAACAGCCGCCGAGGCGACAGCACCTTCTCATATCTGATCTGTAATCCCAGCTTAATCCTCATTTGAGGACTGCTTTGGGAAGTTACAGTGTGACACACAGGAAGTGACTAAAGGGAAGTGGTTTAGATTTGGCCCCTAACATCCAGAAAAGATAGAGATCCTTTGGTGTTTGATTGAGAGATTTGAAAAGATTGGGAAGAGCCCTGCAGACATGAGATTTTGTCGTAACTCGACTGATTCTTCTTTGATGTCCTTTGCTATTTCACACGTTGTCTCTTATTGATGTTGTTGGGGCTGTTTGAAAGTAGTGAGGTAGAAAAAACTATGCAATACAGGAACCTACAGAGAATTGAAATGAATGATGTTTGTATGATTACACATTAACACACAGTAGGGAAGTACAAGAGGGAGCTTTATTCTGCTCACCTTGTTCTCATATCTGTCTCTATCATCTCCTTCTCTTTCTCAATCAATATGCTCCTCATCAAGTATTTGATTGCTTTAGTGTTTACTGCACAGTGGCTCATTTGCTGTAATGGCCTTGAGAGTAAATGTTATACCATCAGCCTGCTGTCATTTACTTCACACTGTTAACTTTTAGATCTCCAATTCACTCCATACATGCACATAACTATACATCTTGCCACATTTTATTTATTTAATGCCACCATCTGTTCTTTTGATTTCCCTCTTGATTAATTCTCACTTTCACACTTCTTTATGATTTTGCATGTTTTCCTGCGTTCTCTCATGGTGGGACTGTTTTCTTTCTTTTTCTACTTTGTTTTTTATTTCCCTTTCCCCCCCGTCTTCATGGATCGACATCTTGCTTGTTGCCACTCACTGCATGTGTGCGACACCTGTCACAGGGAAACCAGCCTCGCTCACCTGCCAAGACAGTAGGTAACATTTAATGAGTACAACGAAATGTCTCTGTGACACTGATTGTGGCGGTATACCCAAACACATGTGTATGAAGACCTCACCTACAGCTCAAACAGAGTGTGTTTTGTTGCATCTGATTTTGCAGCTCCACACAAGGGAATGACTAAAGTTTACCCAGGATTATTCTTCTGAAATGTAACCGCTCATGCTCTTGTGCTGCTACTTGTTTTGATTTATACTATACATTAACATATAGGTGTGAGGAATTACCATAGAGTCGGGCTTGTTGCAGTATACAAGTACATTTTCCATGTAGGGATCCATCAGAAGCAAGGCCATTATGAACCTTTAAGAGAGATAGTTGGGGGAAAAAACATTGCTGTTAACCAACAGATATAAAGCACTGGGCTGGTAAAATGGGATTTCTATGATAATATCCCCCCCTAGAAACGCTGGTGGGCTACGACGCCTTTTGAAATGGCATTTAGACCATAATGAATCAAACGTACTCATCTAAAACCAATACAAATGGCATCCTAAGGTAATAAACATGGAGTGGGTAAATACTGTTCTGAGGATCTCTTCAGTGTTAAACAGCAAACAGACAAACAGAAAGAGATTGGACATACCACCATTCTATTAACCCATTTATACAATGATAATGGAAGACAAGCAGTGCAGAACATGTGCAGTTGGTGCAAATGGGAAATTTATCTGGTTGGATCAGGCTTAAAAAAACAGAACCACATAGCTACATACATATATGTAGCTGTATACAGTATTTACGTGTATACTGCGTGTTTATTCATTAGTTAATTTTTACAGTTCATCGGACCTTACAGTCTTCTAATTAGGAATTTGGCCATTGCATATTGTTTGTGCATAATGGGTGTGCTTGTGTGTACTGTATATATCCTAATGAACACAAAATGTTTCCTCAGTAGCACATCATTACAGGGTAACATAGCCTTGAGCCACACACATCACACCCATGAATAAATAAGTGCAAACACATGCTATGTGTGTGTCTTTTACTTTTATTACCACTTATGTGTCTGGATTTCGTGTGTGTGTGTGTGTGTGTGTGTGTGTGTGTGTGTGTGTGTGTGTGTGTGTGTG